>JAJOOH010019921.1:0-13729 GCA_029582605.1 Solanum gracilifrons | reverse complement strand
AAAAGGCATTTGTCCCTCATCGGTGGTGGAAAGAAAAATAGGAGAGTTTAATTATAGAAACACTCATATTAATTGTTAAAAGGGTTGGAAAGAGGGACCCCCCTCGCGCCGTCGTCGTCACTCGCTCGGCTTCAGCTTTGGCTTTGGAAAATGATCGATCGAGAGATTATTTTTTGGACAAAGTTTGTTTTAATTATTTTAGTTAATTATTTAATTAATTAATTAAATTAAATTAAATGGCCAACGTTTTAATTAGTTAATTAACCAAAGCATTTCAATTTATCAATTAATTGACCCGACCCGACCCGGATCCACGCGCGACCCGTTTTATTTAAATCTTTCCCGATTTATTTGAATTTCCTGCCGTTGAAAGTGACTATTCTAAACGGTTGCAACTTTCAGAAACAGCCATGACCATTTGAAAGGTTGCAAACTTTCATGAATGGTCGTGTGGATTCTGAAAGGATTGCAACCTTTCGGAACCAGTTCCTCTTGCCTATAAATACATTGATTCCTCAGGCTTATTCCTTACGAATTTTCTGATTTCTTCTTCTTCTTCTTCTGCACAAAATTTCTTCGTGTACTTTACTGTTGTTGAGTGGTTCGCTGACACCAGAGTTTTGGGTATCAATACACTGGTGATTGAGATCATTCTATCCTGGGAGGACGTATTCCAAATCAAACCTCGGATACTAGAGGGGAATAATTTCCTTAAGGGGACACTGTGCATTCAGTGGGATTGATCTTTTTCTGATTCTGTTTCCAGATTGTGGTACGTTTTTACAGATTTTAGTTTTGTCAATTAATTTATGTTCATCTATTCTTACTGGTTTATTAAATTTTGGTTACTTTGTGTTTCTATAAAGTTTATTGAAATCAGTAATTCTGGTTTTTTAAACACAGATTGCTAACAAAATGTTGGTGCTAGCTCAATGTGTGCACATGCCTTAGGTTAAAAAATAAATGGGTGTTTGAAATGAGTAAACATCATGAGAAGAGAGAAATTGGTAGAAGTGAATAAAAAATGTCAGGGATGTGCTAAACTGGGAAGTGAAAGCATTAGGGAGGCATCTTAATCACTTAACCAAATGATACCACGCATTTTGCCCAAGATTAAGTTAAACCCGCAAGTCCTTGGAAATTTTGAGCCTTGTCAATCTACATCAGTGGCGATCTACATATAGGGCAAACATATGGTTTGATGTGTTTATATTTGAATTTATTTGTAAGAGTGTACATTTTTGCATGATCTATAATTCCTAGAATTGACATTCATATATGTGTGTGGGGTTCTCTTTGGTATGAGCGGCATTGCATCCTTCATGTTAATGGTGATGTCTTGGCTTCAATTAAATTGTATGAATTTGATAAATTCTTTTGAATCTTTAGGCAAACCTTGAAGGTTGATGTCATTGACTTGAGATGATTTGAAATTGTGTTTCAAGGAAAAATTGACCCAGTTTGTGCTTCAGTAAGTGCTTTGAATGAAAGGGATTTTGAAAGAAAAAAAAAATATTTGCCTAGTGAATGGTGGTGGAACCAATTGTGAGTTGTGCTTGTATATAGAGTTTTTTGTTTTTGTTATTTTGAGTCTAATGTGTAATTATGCAAATCTTATCTTAGGTGTGGCTTCACTTAATTTCTATGCTTAGTGAGTGTTTTTCTTGAGGACAAGCAATAGTTCAAGTTTGGGGGTTTATGAGTTGGTATATTATCAACTCATTGAACTTAAATTCATGAACTATTGTTGCATTTTAAATGCTAATTTAGGGAAATTTAGGTCTTAGTTCTCTTGTATGCAATCATTTCTTGAAAAAGTGGATTTGGAGCTTAAAATCACTAAAGCACACTGGTGAAGGAATCAATGTCCCGCATGAATCGCTTGGAATCTCGCGGACTAAACGAAAGCTTGACTGGAGGAAAACAACTTAAGCACCAGTGATCCATTGGCATGATATAATTCTCTATCGATTCCAGGGCATGTGTTTCTGAGAGAACTGAAGGTTGGAGAGGCGGTGTGATTGGCATTACATAGTTGTGTATTGGTGTTCTGTCGTTCCAACGCAAGTCAAGAGCAGAAGCTCAAGGGGAAAAAATGTACTCAGGAAATGAAGTGTTTCATTTAGAAGGTTCCAATGATAGAATAGAAATTTGTATGATTATGTACCTTTTTCTTCTTACCTGTTGGGAATAATGAGGGGAGACAAACTTTGAATTTACACTTTTTGTAGTGAGAGAAATTAGCTAAGAACCTTTCTTGCTTGTAGAGGAAGAACACTCAAATTTGCATCACTATAAGTTTGAATTTTTATAAATTAAATTAGCTTGAAATGGAGATTTTCCACATGAGTATTGTCTCAATTTCTTCTTTTATGAGCAACTAAATCTTTAGCTAGGGGAGTGTGTGCAAGGTTTGGTGTAAAACCTCAATGAGTGTTGATTAATTAATTCTAACATTGATTGTATGGCATGGATCTATTGTTGTCTTAAAGTTTTAATCTAAAAATCAGTGGTTGCAAACATTGATTGAGCTCTCATACAACATTTTGGCTTGAGGAATCAAAAGGGAGTTGGGTAAGAGTCAATAGTGAGGACTTAGTGAAATTATTCTATAAATTTGGATAATCCGAGTAATTTCTCATTTAATGATATGAGTTAGGGATAGTCTGTCTACTCAAGCAATATTTGGTCTTTTATTGGTAAGTTTCTTGGAGTTTGAGAAAAGACATACGTTTGACAATTCAAGAGAATATTGAATGTAGCCTAGACCAAATGTTATCCATGTATCAATCGATTTGGTTGCGATTAATCTCTACCTATTGAGTTGAAATCCCATCGTAATACAAAAACCTCTAGTCTTTTCCAAACTTGGTAGATCATGTTTGCATTGATTCTAATCCTTGTGGTTTTGTGACATTGTTTTGTATATGATCGTCTATGCTCTGAAAGATGGGACATAGTTGAGCATTTATCAAGTAGTTTGTGCATCTTCACTTTGACATTCTTCCTAATTACCTCAGGAATTATGTTCGCCCGTCCTCGCAAGTCGTAAGTGACATAATGGGGATACAAGAATCATTTTTTAGAAAAAATAAATTTCTAACGCTTAAAATGATTGTGCGGATCGTTACATAACTACTGAAAAAATAAATAATTTTAGTTGTCGAATACTTAAATCTATGAATGATATATTAATAATTACCCCCTTTAATTCCCATTTTATCATCACAATAAGGTCTTTTACCTCCCTTAAAAAAATTAAGAATGTAATTATTAATTTTGCTAATATCTTTCTTATTTCTTTTTTAATCTTTGTATATTTAGGTGCTAGGAGCCTCTTATCTGGAATAGTAAATGTTAAGGAAAAAATTGAAATAAATAAATAATTATTTCTGATTTTTTAAATTAATAAGTATTTAAGAATAAGGGGTCGTTTGGTGTGATAGATAAGGGGAGTTAATCTCGGGATACATTTTAAATAGCCTCTAATCCCTTGTTCAGTTGCAAAGCTTGGAATAACTTATCACAGGATTGATAATTAGTCCTGGGATAAGTTATCTCTCCTCTTTAGTGATATAGTAATCCCGGGATAAGCTATCCCGAAATAAATACATAAATGACAAATATATCCCTTTAAACTCTATTTATACCTCATTTTTCACATTTATCTATGACTATTTTTTAAAGTATTTAACCTCCTTAATCTTAAATAATTCTTTTAAAAAAACTTATTTACAAAAATAAATAAATTATGTAACACAAAATAGTACTTATTTTATTATATATTTGTTTCTTCACTAAACAAAAATATTAGCACACGTGTCCTCCCAATTTCCTCCCCCTCCTCATATTATTTTTAGGGAAAAGGGATAAAAATACCCCTCAACTTTGATTTATTAGGTGAGTATGCCCTTATCGTTAAAACAAAGTTATTTATACCATCACCGTCACTAATTTCACCATTTATACCCCTCAATTGATGGAAATTCCCAAATTGACTCAAATTAACCCAAATTTCAAAAAATAACCCACCACCCTAAAATAATTCAAACTCAAACCCGACCCAACTATCTTAATTCAAACCTACTTCACCTTCATCTCTAAAACAAAAGTTCAGGAACACAATCTTTCTCATCGTTGTCTCTCCGCCGCCGTCTCCTTTGGGTCAACAACGAAGAACCCAAAGCTAATTTGCGTAAACAACGAAGAGTCCAATAACCTCCCAAATTAGCCACAAATCACAATTTTTGCAACCTCATCCTCAAGGGAACCTGTTTTTGGTTCTGACGTCGTCTCGTTATTTCCAGAATAGCTAAGCTCTTTAACAAGAGATGATTTAATGAAATTGTTCAAGCAAAAACTAAAAATTCTTCTGATTACTAAACATGTGGTCTCCTAATCGGCTCTTGACAGTTGCATCATCTTTCCATATTCCTAATCCAAAAGAAGCATTTTTATTATGTTTAGACCAGGAATAAAAGCAGCTAGAATTGCTCCCTGTTAATCAGAACTGGAAAAATAAAACACAACCTCACTCACCAAGAAAATTAGGAATTGAATAAATGAAAGGGCTTCACGGTTAGGTTGAAAAACATTATCTTAACATTGGCCAGTCGGAAATGCATTGAATCGACGTAAAAACTCTCATTTTACTGAGTTCTATTACTATTTGTTCAGCTATTAGCTGAAGATGGGTGTGATGATGATGAAGAATAAACATCTTTGAGGCAGAGGACGAAACATGAATTTTTATGGTTTTCTTGTGAATTAGCTGAGAAAATAAATGCCCCATGAATTGATTTAGAAACAGGGGTTCAAATCGATTTGCGCCGGTTCGTCGAAATTGAAGAAAGAAGTAAATGAGGACGAAGAGAGTTATCATTCAATTGCTTGACGACTTGTTTGAGGCAGACGATTTGGGTTATCATGTGAACTTTTTTATGCAGTAAGAAAAAGTCATTGTTATCGTTCTAAGCTTTCTCTCGGATATGTGCACAAGTTGAAAAGAGAAGGAGAAGAGATCGGTTAGTGTTATTAGTTGACGGGTTATACCATAGAGGGGTCGAGGCATTGGGTTTAAAATGGGAATGGGTCTTTTTAAAAAGTTCAGGTTAATTTGAGTCAATTTAGGGATTTCCGTCAATTGAGGGTATAAATGGTGAAATTAGTGACGACGAAAGTATGAATAACTTTATTTTAACGGTAGGGATATAGTCAACTCATAAAATAAAGTTAAGGGGTATTCTTTTTATCCTTTTTCCTTATTTTTAATATCCTGTATAATAATATTACTACTCTTTACTTTTATGATAATTTTCTATTAAAAATTACACTATATAAATATAATTTTTATTTAATAAAGCCTACCTAAGTTTAAGTAGCTTACCTCTCCCCACCTGTAAACTCAGATTCACAAAATTTCACATTTTTCTCTCTCTCTCTCTTGAACAATTATGATCCATTCACACTACCTACAAATACGGAGATCAATTTTGAAATGCTCTTTTCTGTGTCACCAACTCGTTTTCTTCCTCTCCTTCTTCAGCAGCAGTGGTGGTGTAATTAATTACGTACGGAGATGTTATCATCGTGTGATTGTGCTACAGCTGCAAATTCGGTTTTATTCCTTCGCCGTATCGGTACGGTGGCCCTATTATTCATTCTCGCTTCACTCTCTTGGTTTGTCCTTTATAAAGCTGGTGAAACTATTGGATTCAAGATCCCGGACTCTCTCACCTCCCATGCACCTCGTGTTTTCTTCTTCATCCCTCCCACAGCTCCCTTTCCCCCTCCCTCGGTGAGAACTACTTTTCCTCATTTCTCATTATATATATACAATTATTTGTCTCTGGAATCGTTTTTTTTTTTAACAACAATGGGGCAACTCGAGGTTTTTCTTCTAGTTAGTTATAAATATGCTTGATTTACAAGTTGATAGACTTTCTAATACAAATATAATCCACAATTCTGTTATAGTAATTTTAATAATTGTCTTCTAAGTTTTTTTTGCTTAAGATTTATTTTCCTATTCCCCCAAATTCATGGTGGCTCAGTAGTTATCAGTTTTTTCTTTTTAAGTTTTTTTAAGAAACGCTCATGTATGATGCCTACACTAGGTAGTGGGGTTTAGGTTAGGAAGTACTAGTGAACTCTTTCTTGTTTTACAAAACAGATATATCTAAATATTGGTAACATCGCCAGTGGCGTAGCTACAGTATACTCAGCGGACACCTATCGTCAGAAAATTATACTGTATGTACAAGTAGCATTATATGCTAAATGGTTAAATAACATATTTTGGACACCCTTGAAATAATGATAGTGTTGTAGCCTAGTGGTTTCTGGCAAGCATGAAAAGTTCTGGCTTTAGGAGGTCGTGAGTTTGAATCTCACTTGCTGCAGTGTTTAAGCTTTTTTGGACACATTTTTGGCTCCGCTTATCTCATGTAAAATCCTTTATGGGTTCAGGATACTCAGGAGAATAAGCTTGAAAAGGTTTTGAAAGATGCTGCTACGGAGGATAAAACCGTGATTTTAACAACCTTAAATGAAGCATGGGCTGCCCCTTCTTCTGTTATTGATCTCTTTCTTGAAAGCTTTAGAATTGGCAATCACACCCGTGAGCTTTTGAATCATTTAGTAATTATTGCTCTAGATGAGAAGGCATTCTCCCGGTGCTTGGTTGTACATACTCATTGCTATGCACTAGTAAGTGAAGGGGTTGATTTTTCGAAGGAAGCTTATTTCATGACTCATGACTACCTAAAGATGATGTGGACACGGATCAACTTCTTAAAGGGTGTTCTTGAAATGGGATACAACTTTGTCTTCACGGTATACATTCTAATACTTGTATCATTATCATTTCAATTGTCCTTCTTATACTTTTTTTTGGATAATGGTAGATCTGAAGAAATCTTACAATAGATTAATGCATTGTAGTAAAAAATGTATTGCTTTATAGCATGATCTTTGTTGTCTCCTTACTAAAAGTACCAATGTATTCCATTTATATAGTGGCGACAAAACAAGAAGAGATTTCGATAGTAGTTTTATTTTTTAGATAAAAATAATGCAATTCAGAATTTAATTGGTAATAGTCTTCTAGTTTCTGATATTGAAATGATTTGGTTGCTTGATTTCCTTAGCATCGGTAGCACTGCTGTAAGATTACAATGGCATGTATAGTTTGTTTCTAATGGTTTGGTGAAATATGCAACCTAGAGTCACTTTTTGACCACCAATTAGGTACTTGAATAGCTTTCACAAGATATATGAGAGTTATGTTTTCTTACTGGACAACTGCCAAGGACTAGAAAAGATTCAGTTTTTTTTTTGGGGAATATGAGAATGCTACTTGTCTTCGAGATGTTTTCTTTGCTGGATTTTAATGAGTATTCTGCAGGGTCATTGAGAACTTGATTTGAAAGATGTTACATTTATCAATAATTATTATTGAAAATCTACCATTCTGTTTACTGTTTTTGAGATCCCTGGTGTATAAGTGTGTTAGATTGTTTTTATGATAAGAGCTTTTCTTTAGAGGTTTATCGGGATTCTAAGTGCCACACCTAGGAAGTTGGCATGTGGGAATTTTAGAAACTTCCAGGTAATCATGTTACAATTAATTTGCATGTGCCTCAAAGTAATAAAAGTTCTAAACAACTACTTTCAGTACAAAAAAAATTTTCACTAACTATCAAGGAGAATATTTGGATGAAAAGATGCACATTTCAAACTAAAATATAAGCCAAACTTGGGAATAATGTTGAAAGACAAAGAGTATAGACATATTATGGGGGATACACCAAAAGTATATGTTAGCCCACTCCTCAAGAGGAACGCCATTCATTATCTCATTGACAATGCTTTCTTCTTCCTTATTCATACTAAAGAGCTGAAACAAAATGGGTTGTATTACCTCGACATTGTAGCAGATTGCATCAATGTTCTTTGATCTAGATCTCTGCTACTTCTTTTTCTTTCCTCGTTTGTTGCTCGGTAATTATAACAAAGCTGGCAAGAATCGTTACTTTAGGAGGTCTTTTGTTGAAGTGCAGGGCCTTAAATCAGACTAACTGAAACCTTCTGCATTGACATCGCTTTGATGGCAATTCAAATTTCTTTTCTATGATAGTCCATATGACCTGTAAGTGTAATTGAAAGAGAAGTAGTAAAGTTCTGATTTACCTATAATATCATGTGCACTGTTTATGCTGCTCATCTTTGGCAGTATTTATGATTTGTCATTTAACGTGTTAATAGACCTAGGGCCTAACTCAACGCAAAAAGCTAGTTCATGAGGGGAGGATTCCCAAAAAACATATAAAGGGAATTATCATCTCTATGTGGGATGATGTGGCAGTCAACACCCCCACTCACCCAAGACTGGACATCTAGAGCATGGACAATATAAGATGGGGTACCTAACATTGGGATTGGCCTGGTTTTGATGCCACGTTAATGGACCTTGCAGCATAACTCAAATAAAAAATATAGTCATGAGGAGAGGATTGTATAATACCATATAAGAGACCTCCCATCCCTAAGTGAGCCGATGTTGGATTCAACAGAAGGATCATCATTAATCGATTGAATAAATATGTGCATTAATGTTCATGTATTCTGCAATTTTGGATGCAGCGTTGTTTGTAGTAGCTGTCATTGTCTTCACCAAGTTTAGAGTAGAAATTTCATAGTCCTGTGCATGCGACACTTAAACACTTCATTGGTTCTTTTTTCCTAGGATGCTGATGTCATGTGGTTCAGAGATCCATTTCCTCACTTCTACAAGGATGCAGACTTTCAGATAGCGTGTGATCATTTCTTAGGAAACCCTGAAGATGTAGAGAATAGACCTAATGGTGGTTTCTTGTTTGTGAGGTCAAATAACAGATCTATTGAGTTCTACAAGTTTTGGTACACCTCACGAGAAACATATCCGAATTTGCATGATCAAGATGTTCTTAACAATATAAAGTATGATTCATTCATTATTGATATTGATCTCAAAATGAGATTCTTGGATACAACATATTTTGGTGGATTTTGTGAACCGAGCAAAGATTTGAACGTAGTATGTACAATGCATGCTAATTGTTGTTTTGGGCTGGAAAGTAAACTTCATGATCTTAGAGTCGTGCTTCAAGATTGGAAAAATTTCTTGTCTTTTCCACCAACGTTGAAGAGATCATTACCACCGTCATGGCGAGTTCCTCAAAACTGCAGGTTTGACATAGTTTTAAAGAATTTTTTTTGACTATTAATTTATGAACTCAAATGATTTTACTTACACAAGACATAACACTAGAATTTATCAAAACAAATAGGCCTCTGTTACAATCCAACAGAACATGTTGTATTGCTCTATAAGGTCATACCATAGTCATACACAACATTACATCAAAAAATTTAAAAATCCTTAGAATGTTATCGAAAGTTGCACATCCGACCTTTATCTTTTGGTTTAATATTCTACTCTCCGACCTGACCATCCAGTCGTCTATTTCCCATTTGTTCTTCCTTCATGTTTGTTTTGAACCTGTGTCTCACTTTCACTTGATCCAAGTTCCACCTCTCTTACCTTTTCTAATGTTTGTTCCCACCCCTTACCGTCTTCTATCCTTGCGTCTTGATTCATAGCTTTGACCCCTTCGTTACAGTTTTATCTGATAATACACATGCAACATGCTTTTTTTTCTTCTGACATACTTTCCTGGTGATTTTGCAGTCTTGATTCTCTTCACTTGTATGCCCCACCACTGGAGAATGTAATACAGGAGAATGTAGAACAATAGAATAAGAGTAGATGACTGACTCACTATAAATTTGTAGTTGTTTTAGAAATATTGAAGCTACTTGCTGTGCCAGGTAAGTGGTAACCATAAAGCCAACAATTAATATAGGTTAGTTTGAAACCTGACTTGTTCTCAGTCTGTTTTCACATACTTTTGTAAATACTAATCAAAGAATATTAACAAATTTCCTCTTGTTACATTTTGTGTTGAACTGTTTCTGTGACAAATTATCTTTTTCTTATAATTGCATACTAACCCATACTCAGATTAAACTTGAATTTGAACCACTTGGTAAGGCTTTATTGAATAGAAGCCCTGAATTGAGGATCAAATTAACCAACATTGAGTAAAGTTTGACCTAAACATCTCAAGAATTCAAATATAGAAGTGGGCAATTATTAGCTCATATATTCTAAATACTATTACAGTATTGAAGTGTATAATAATATATAAAAGTATATAGCACATTGTCAAATGACAGATATGATTTGTTAGAGCTACATTGAGTTGTAATTCTTGTTCAAAAGTAATCAAGTTTACTAGATGACTTCAATGGTAAGCCCCAAGTTATGTGGAAATATTGGTTGATAAGGTCATTGAAGTGGAAGCCCTGGTTAACACACGAGGGCAGAAATGTCGATTGTTGTAGCCTAGATTAGCTTCTCAGCATCTCCATCTTAATTATTTTTGCAAAAAAAAAGCAATTTTATGTGAACTATTTTTCGTCGGTATCAAAAGAATAGATGAAAGTTTTTCTAAATAAATGTGAATTTCATCAAAATCAACTCAATGGGCACCACTAGACAATAAATATTATGCATCAACAAAAGTTGTGTGAATATGTATGGAACAACTATATAACACAAAGTTCATCATTAAAAAGGTTTCAATACCTCTATGTCAACATGATATACTTAATCAATTTCTCAAAGTCATCAATCAATAATATTATAGTAAAGGACCATCTAGTCATCATCAAAAAGTCAAATCAATTCATCTATTGACTATTAACTAATTCGCAATCTGGATTTCACAGAAAGTCATTCCATGCAATAATAAAGTCACATTCATGATACACCAGAGCTCATAAACAAATGCATCACAAATAAAGTACATTATGTACTTTTTTAACCTAATCGATAGTTGTTAGGATGAATCACACGTGGGAGAGATACGACAGATTACAGCAAAAATGAGAAAATGGTCTTTAATATATGAGGGTTATTTTACTTTGATCCTTAATATATTTTACTTGATTCATATAGTTCTTAATGTATTATAAAAGGGTATTACTTTAGTCCGTTGTCCTAAAAATAACAGATCCATCAAAAAAGTCAAGTTAAGTTTAACGCCGAAACCCACAACAAAATAAACCAGTAAAACTTTTTCATTCCCCTTATAAGCCATAGCATGAAAAGTGCCATAATTTTCTCAATTTTCATCTCTTTCAAGTTTCACTGTAGAATTATATATGCAGTAAAAACACACTTACTTTCTTCTTTATTACCAAGAATGTTTATTTATCAAAAGAGATAGTGGCAAAGAATCAACTCCATATTATGGGATGATTTGTTTTTTTTTTTCTTACGATTTGGGTGTATCTTACTATCCTTGATGGTGGATCAATTTTGTCACCTTCAAATAAGGCTGTGATAGAGCTTTTATATCTATCTTCAAATACTATCTATTTTTTTTAATGATAATGAAAGACTTCAAGAATTGCTTCTATTAGAAATCACTTATCATCATTGAATTGAAGTAGGAATTTGGGATTCACAGATGAACTAAGAAAAAGAAAAAAACTTCTTCTTTCTTGACATTTCACAGTAAAAAACAGAAGCTCTATATTTAAATGAGAAGAGAAAAGTTCCCTTCAGATGGCTGAAACAAAAAAAAAAGACGCACAAGCGCAGGGAAAGGGATAGCTTGAGTTGCACATGGGGCAGGGTTAAATTTAACAGAAAATTCTAATGAATACAGTTAGGGCAAAAGACCAAACTGATTAGTTTTTATAATACATTAAGGATCATATAGATCAAGTGAAATAGATTAAGGACCACAATAAAGCAACTCCTAGGACCCTTTTTTATCATTTTTTCTATCCAACACACTCAAACTTATCATACTCAATATACGATAATCGTCTCCTTTGAGGTGTGTAGAAGATAAACAATAACCCACCTCAAATGTCCTCATAAATGCACCTTCCATTTTTTAACAACGTTGTTATAGTCTCAATCCAGGAAGAATAAACTCTTTTTCAGTATACGAGTATATTGATACCCATGTTGCTATACTTTTTGTTGCTCCTAAACATACGTACAAGCACACATAGTCGCCAAGTACTACAATGACTACACAAGTTAAATACCAATCTCATATGAACTTAGTTTTACAATTTATCAAATTCAATTATTATCAGATATTAATGCAAGTGTTTCCACCACAAGTATTATTTTTGTTATATAAACTACTACAGAAAAATAAATAAATTAATTAATCTAACTTTTACTAGCTAATGTTGAGACATAATGATTTAAAAAAATAGGAGCTGATATTTTGGATTTATGAATTTATTGGTAATCGTTAGAGCCGTCAAAATGAGCTTAGCCCATGGGGCCGGCCCAACACAACCCGTTATTGGGGTAGGGTTGGGATAGGATTTTTCAATCCCTTTTAAAACTAGAGCTTAGAAGCCCGGCCCATATAAGCCCTTGTCCCTTGAGGCTTAATTGGGGTCAAGCCGGGGTCGGCCCATGGGCCAAAACATTTTATTAGGGTAACTTACAATAATCTAACTAGTACATAATCTAATTACTTAAATACACACTATGTTATAATATTATGAATCTTACCAAATTTTGGTATGTTCAGATACATATATCTCGAAATATATGGACTCAAAATTAGGTTAATATGTTCTAGATACACTCTATCAAAGGAGATTCACATGTATCTAGGATGCATAGACAAATTCTCGCACCCTCGCCTCCCTCCAATCTTGATTATCACTTACTTATCTCGCTCGCGTATCTGGTATGTGAGATACATGTTAATTACACTAGATTTTTTGCTAGTGTTATTAAAACAACACAATTGTTTATCATATTTGATTTGATAATCTTCTCATTTTCTTGATGCTATAGAATTATAAGATTGAAAAGAAAAAAAAGAAGGGCTAGCTCGCCCCAGCCCTCGGCCCTTCAAGGGTTGGGTTGGGTTGAGCATATTCAGGCCCTTCCAAATGAAGGGTCAGCCCGCCCCAACCCTTCAAATTCCTTGGCCCGCGAGGCTTGGGCCGGCTGGGCCGGCCCTTTTTGACAGCTCTAGTAATCGTGTTAAGTAATCACTTGAATTGACACTCGATTTTCTATCGATTTGTTGGTTAAAGGAAACTACTGTGACTAGGTTCTTACAAGATATGTAGCACTCTAATTAATGCCCTCACTCCTAAGTAAAATGTTGTTCAAAATGGTTAAATTTAATATTGTGGACACCCCTGACACAATAAGCTATAGCGGCCCAGTGGCTTGAGGCTCTCTTATGAAGCCCACACGTGCAGATTTGAAACCTTGCAGGCACTCACAATATAATTATTTTTGAAAGAGCTCATATTTTATTATTCCTTTAACTTTCTAAATAATAGTTAGTAAATTTGTTAGAAATCTATAACTTAAAAATCTAATAAAGCTAATTGAATTTCCAATGAATTTAACTTTTTATTTCTTTTTATCAAAGTTTGAAATAAAACTTAAATGTAATTATTTAATTTAAAGTTAATAAGCAAATTCTAATATTTGTATAGGATTGTTAAAAGCGAACACAAGAAGACATCGTTTGTTTCTACTTTTATTTTTCATGTCTCGCTATTGTTGTCGTCACCAGAGATTAGTGTAAGCTTGAAACGTAAAAATGATTTCATTTTAAGTTGA
>JAJOOH010019920.1:0-13118 GCA_029582605.1 Solanum gracilifrons | reverse complement strand
GGTGACCCCCCCCCCCCCCCCCCATGCATTTGTGAACATGAGCATGACTAGTTTGGGATAGTAGGTCTAGATACCTCTCCACTTCATACATGACTAAGAGGTGATTACCATTGTCTTTATGATGTTAAGAGATGATGAACATAAATGAAGAACCTAAGTGTCTAGCTTAGCATGGGTAGAATTATGGGGTCTTGTTCATGCATGGCACAAGGTTGCCTTAAGGTGACTCATGATATATTTTCTCTTATTTGATGTAGGTTTAGATTGGATTGTGCTATAGTTGCCTCCTTGTCATGATATGATTGACTAAGGTAATAGTTCCCTTCATCCTTAAGAAATAAATTAAGAATGACACCAAAGTAAGGTAATTATGACTATGATGACTTTAACGTTATGCTTAGTGTGAAGGGTAGTATGGGATGCCTTTCATACATTGCACAAGTGTGCTTTGGGATTACTTAGGAGTATCGCTCCCTTATGGTAGAAAACCTTAAATACTTAGACCATTTATATAGACTATGATTAAGATGACCAAAAAGGGATACTTGGCTTGGGTGGTATTATGAGATGCTATTCAAGCTTCGCACTTGCATGCTTTTAAGGTTACTTGAGAATGGCTCTATTATGGTAGAGATGACTAAGAGCCAATTATTCTTATGTGATGCTTATGTTGAAGACTTGGCTTATTATGATTATTACTTACCTCCTATGTTCATAAACTATGCCTTATGTTGACTTATATTTATATGAAACTTATGTTAGAGACCATCCTATGACTATGATGATTATGTTATGACTATGATACTATCTCTTATGCTTATGTCTTATGTTAACTAACTATTTGAGAAGCTCTTATGATGTTGTGATAGCTTTCATACTTGGTGCATTTTACACTAACGCATATTGCCTACATTCTAATCAAATGTAGGGTATTGGAGATTGAGTTAATTTAGAGGCTAGGTTTCTAAGGTGCAAGAAGAGTTGAAGATCTTGGTGATTCCTCATAGCTTCGAGGACAAAAACCACCTTGCCTTTATGTCTTTTATTTTCATGTTAATATTATTGTATGGGCTGTGTCCCAAGATTATATTCTAAAAGTGGTATTAGATGGCTTGAGACAAAGTATAGAAAGTCTTCCGTTTTCTTATATGAAAAATGGCTTCGATTGTAAAAGTTTTAAATTTTCCCGTATTTTCTATTATCTAATGTTCAAGATATGCTAAGGGCCTTTACGTGACCCCTTCGGGATCAACTACGCCATGTTACGTCTAGGAGGTACCCCTGGGTCGTGACAAACTTTCGATCAGAGCATAAAGTATTGGGATAATTTTAGGATGTCTCAAACCACGTCTAGTAGAGTCTTGTTCATAAATGTGAAGCACTCCCTTTTTTATAAATAGGAGGCTATTGGATGCTTAGGAAATCTAACTTCTTCATTCTCCAGGTCATGCCATAGAGTTTGGCTTTAGTAGGTCCTTTTACTAATCTGTGCCCTATGGGTTTTTCTGGGTATGGCTAAAACAAGGGCTAATGCTTAGATAAATGAGGAAGGTAATGAAGAGCAAGAGGTTCCTCTCCAAGTTCCTCCACAAGATCCTCCTCAAGTTCCTAACGATGATGGGGCAATGACCAATGTGGAGATAAGGTCGGCTCTCCAAACTTTGACCCATGTTTTAGCGACTCAAGTCACTAGGGATGCTATAGTTCTTATGAACCCTAATGCAAGTACAACCGCTTCAACGATTAGGGATTTGACAAGAATAAATCCCCCTACATTCGATGGCTTTAAAGTGGATGAGGATCCACAAGGCTTTATCGGTAAAATATTTGATGTGGTTGATACCATGGGAGTATCTTCTCAAGAAAAGGCGGAACTAGCCGCCTACCAATTGAAAGACGTAGCTCAAGTATGATATGAGCAATGGAAGGATGAGAAACCTGTGAGAGCAGTCCCGATTGATTAAGGAGTGTTCAAGTCGACCTTCCTTGATAGGTTTTTCCCCCTAGAGTTAAGGGAACGAAAAATGCAATTCATGCTTTTCACTTGTATGCTTTTAATGTTACTTGAGAATAGCTCTATTATGGTAGAGATGACTAAGATACAATTATGCTTATGTGATGCTTGTGTTGAAGACTTGGCTTATTCTCCTATGTTCATTAACTATGCCTTATGTTGACTTATGTTTATACGAAGCTTATGTTGGAAACCATGCTATGACTATGATGATTATGTTATGACTATGTTGTTATTTCTTATGCTTATGTCTTGTGTTGACTAACCATTTGAGATGCTCATATGATGTTGCAGTAGCTTTCAAACTTGGTACATTTTGTACTAATGCATATTGCCTACTTTCTAATGAAATGTAGGGTCTGGGAGATTAAGTTCATTTGGATAAATGAGGAGCAAGAGGTTCTTCTCCAAGTTCCTCTACAAGCTCCTCCTCAAGTTCCTAATGATGAGGGGCCCATGACCAATCTGCAGATAAGGTCGGCTATGTTTTAGCGACTCAAGTCACTACGGATGCTAGAGCTCATGTGAACCCCAATGCAAGTTCAACCACTGCAAGGATTAGGGATTTCACAAGAATGAATACCCCTACATTTCATGGCTCTAAAGTGGATGAGGATTCACAAGGCTTTGTAGATAAAGTGTTTAAGTTGGTTGATGCCATGGGAGTATCTTCTCAATAAAAGGCAGAGCTAGCCGCCTACCATTTGAAAGACAGCTCAAGTATGATATGAGTAATGGAAGGATGTGAGACCCGTGAGAGCGGGCCCAGTTGACTGGGGAGTGTTCAAGTTGGCCTTCCTTGATAGGTTTTCCCCTCTAGAGTTGTGGGAATGAAAAATGCAGAAATTCATCAACCTTCGCCAAGGAGATATGACTGTGAACGAGTATAGCCTTAAGTTCACCCAATTGTCTAAGTTTGCTCCAACCTTAGTGGCGAACTCTTGGGCCAAGATAAACAAATTAGTTATAGGGATATCCGAATTGGTAGTTAATGAATGTCGTTCGGCAATGCTCATCCCAAGCATGAATATTTCACGTCTTATGGTTTATGCCGAACAAATTGAGGAATAAAAGCTCAAGCAAGGGAATAGGGAGGTAAAAAAAGCTAGGACCGATGATGGGGATTTCTCCAATGCTAGATCCGATGGATATGGTCAACCTAGGACCCAAAAAAAACATTCCAACCAAAAGAGGGTATCTAACCCCAGGTCTCAAGATTATGGTATTGAGATTCTGTTACCGGGATGTAGTAAGTATGATAGGAGGCATGAGGGTAAATGCTTAGCAAGCTCCAATGTTTGTTTTGGTTGTGGAAAGTTGGGCCACAAGATAAGATATTGTCCTAAGATTGAAAGATATGAAGAGGATAGTCGTCGTAGGTCCCAACCGTACCATTCCACTAGTCCACTTGGTTTGGGTGGCAAGGCTCAAAAGAAGAATAGATCTTAAACTCTCCAATATAGGGAAGATAAAGAGTGATCTCCTTATGTCCCTTCCGGTATGTGTTTTAGGATTTAGTAAATTTCCGGAATTCTTTTCTTTGGTGACTTGTTATTTTGGACTTTGAAGTTATTGTTAGTATGCATGATGTTTAGAAAAGGTTGTGTAGGCCTACAACGAAGTGGGGGGATGTTGTGCCTATTTAGTCGGGTTATTGTGTGCTTGATGTGTTGCCATGATTTTCTTATATGCATGTTCATGAAAATGCTTAGGTCTTGTTAGAAATGACTTATATGCATTGTTTTAGTGCATGTATAGATTGGCATACAGGTTTCATGAGTTGATAATGAGCATACCCTAGTTTGTGGAGTTCAAAGGTTCCTCCTTGAATAAAAGTTTTATGAGATGAACTTTGCATGTAGGATCCATGTGTATGTGTGTTGAGCATGGTTTAGTTAGGAGATGTTTGTTCCTCCTTTAAAAAGAGTAGATACATATTTTGATGCATTTTTGGATTGGTTGAAGTAGTCCCTACTCCCTTGAGTTGTATTGAATAACTTTGGTTTTGAATTGAAGTTCTCTTGGTTAATTGTGTGCATTTATATGTAGTGCATGCATAATGTTCTGCTAAGTTATATTTTTGACTTTAAGAAGTGTTTAAAATGTCATTCGAGGATGAATGTGCCCAAGTGGGGGATATTGTAACACCCCGAAATTTAGTGAGTTGAACTAGTGAGTTCTAGAGCCTTTCGTAAGAGTTGTGGAGTGTCATATGAGGATTAAAAATCAAAATAAATGGTTCCCGTACATAGAATTGTGGTTTGGAGGGTTAAACGTGGGTATGACCCCCCAAGGACCACCCTAGGGGTCCTTGAGGAGGACTCCAAAACAGTCCCTAAAATCTGGATTTTGGCAGCACCTATGTTTGCAATCTACTGGGCGTAGATTGAACCACGCCCCGTAGGTCATGGGCGTAGGTCAAGGACTGCAATGGCCTGCAACTTCTAAGCTTCAGACCCCACCCACGAGAACAAATGAAGGACAGTAGACCTATCCACGGTCCGTGGATGGGTGGGCGTAGGTCAACACCGTTTTGTGACTTTTTGTTTTAAGTTGGGGGTTTGGGAATTGATTAGTTATTTAATTAGGGGTTAAGGGAGGTCAATTAGTTAGTTAATTAGCTACCTATATAATTATAATACAACTCTAAACTAATCATTTTAACTAACTCATCGAAGACCCCAAATTACTCTCCAAATATTCCCTCTCTAGAAGCAAAGAAGAAGAAGAAGAAGAGGGGCTGCAGCAAGGTTGAATTCACCATTGATTCAAGATTTGTTTAGGGCTTTGATTAAAGGTATGTTAAGCTTATTCATCTATGCATTCTTCCACCCATAGATCCCCCATAGTTTCCCCCAATTGTGAACTCAAAAACCCAATTCTAGCTAGGGTTGTGATTGCATTGTGGGTAGGGTTTGGGTGTGATTTCAATCTAATAGATATCACCCAATTATGATTGCTTTAGCTTTGTTTAATGATATTATTATGTTTTCATGTGATTTCTATGGTAAACCCTAATCTAAATTGATGAATGTGATCTTTGTGGGTTTATACCATTAGAGGCAAAGTTGAAGGTTCATAGGTGATCTTCCTAATTCAATGTTATGTGTACTAATTGATCAAAGTTAGGATCATATAATAATGAATTGAACTAGAATCTATTGTATGTGATTGATCTTAACTTGTAAATATAGAATTGAACCATTATGATCAATTGTGACTTTAATCACCTAGTAATGCAAGATGTGATCAAATTACCTTGAAATCTAGGTATAAAGAAGAGATTAAGAAAGAAACCTTGAGAGTAAGGTTGTGATGATGATAGCTTGAGCATTAGGGTGAAGTTAGGGTGGTTAACTATGAATGTTAAGGCTTTGAGAGTAAAGTCTTTATGTGAGATTTGAAGATTATAGTACAGAATTGTGGTAGAAGGCCTATACCTACCTAATCTACATTATGAGTGCTTCAGTGCACAAGGTGATAGAATAACTTGAGTTATGCTAGTATACATGTTTAATGTAGAATTCTAACCATGATTTTATGCATGAACATGATATGACAAGAAAGATTCTCTCACATAGAATGATTCTAAGTTTAAGGGTTTGCTCACCTTAAATGAATCTAACTCTTAGGACTATCAAGTGTGATGAGGCTTGTGGTGATTTCCCCTAAATGACCTTTACAAAATTGGAATGTGTGGTGAGTTCCCTTATTCCTTATTGATTAAGTATGGGGGAGTGTGATGTGATTACCCTTTTGTATGTGTGACTCCCAAGGCAAGCGGTGATCACCCATTTGCCTCTATGATGGTCATGGAGGCGATTACTTATGATTCTTATGCGGTGATGTGGAGGTGAATACCTACATTAAACATTAAAATTGATATGGAGGCGAATATCTATATTCTTCTAATAATGAACAAGGAGGCGAATAGCAATTATTCTTTGATATGTTTGACTAGAGGTAAATACCCTTGATTTAATGATTCCATGATATATGTGGCTTGAGGTGACTTCCTTTTTCCTTCATGATGAACTAAACATTTATGCCTTGAGGTGACTCCCCCCTTGCATTTATGAGCATGAGCATGACTAGTTTGGGATAGTAGGTCTAGATACTTCTCCACTTCATGCATGACTAAGAGGTAATTACCCTTGGTTTTATGATGTTAAGAGACGATGAACATGAATGATGAACCTAAGTGTCTAGCTTAGCATGGGTAATATTATGGGGTCTTGTTCATGCATGGAACATACTTGCCTTAAGGTGACTCATGAGATGTTTGTTCTTATATGATGTAGGTTTAGATAGGATTGTCTATAGTTTCCTCCTTAGGATGATATGATTGACTAAGGTAGGTAATAGTTACCTTCGTCCTTATGAAATAAATGAAGAATGAGACCTAAGTAGGGTAAATATGACTATGATGACTTCAAGGTTATGCTTAGTGTGAAGGGTAGTATGGGATGCCTTTCATACATTGCACAAGTGTGCTTTGGGATTACTTAGGAGTATGGCTCCCTTATGGTAGAAAACCTTAAATACTTAGACCATGTATATAGACTATGATTAAGATGACCAAAAAGGGATACTTGGCTTGGGTGGTATTATGAGATGCTATTCAAGCTTCACACTTGCATGCTTTTAAGATTACTTGAGAATGGCTCTATTATGGTAGATATGACTAAGAGCCAATTATTCTTATGTGATGCTTATGTTGAAGACTTGGCTTATTATGATTATTAGTTACCTCCTATGTTCATTAACTATGCCTTATGTTGACTTATATTTATATGAAGCTTATGTTAGAGACCATCCTATCACTATGATGATTATGTTATGACTATGATACTATCTCTTATGTTTATGTCTTATGTTGACTAACTATTTGAGATGCTCTTTTGATGTTGTGCTAGCTTTCATACTTGGTACATTTTGCACTAACGCATATTGCCTACATTCTAATCAAATGTAGGGTATTGGAGATTGAGTTAATTTAGAGGCTAGGTTTCTAAGGTGCAAGAAGAGTTGAAGATCTTGGTGATTCCTCATAGCTTCGAGGACAAAAACCACCTTGCCTTTATGCCTTTTATTTTCATGTTAAGATTATTGTATGGGTTGTGTCCCAAGATTATATTCTAAAAGTGGTATTAGATGGCTTGAGACAAAGTATAGAAAGTCTTCCGTTTTCTTATATGAAAAATGGCTTCGATTGTAAAAGTTTTAAATTTTCCCGTATTTTCTATTATCTAATGTTCAAGATATGCTAAGGGCTTGTACGCGACCCCTTCGGGATCAACTACGCCATGTTAAGTCTAGGGGGTACCCCTGGGTCGTGACAAACTTTCGATCAGAGCATAAAGTTTTGGGATAATTTTAGGATGTCTCAAACCATGTCTAGTAGAGTCTTGTTCATAAATGTGAAGCACACCCTTTTTATGAATATGAGGCTATTGGATGCTTAGGAAATCTAACTTCTTCATTCTCTAGGTCATGCCATAGAGTTTGGCTTTAGTAAGTTCTTTTACTAATCTGTGCCCTATGGGTTTTTCTGGGTATGGCTAAAACAAGGGCTAATGCTTAGATAAATGAGGAAGGTAATGAAGAGCAAGAGGTTCCTCCACAAGATCCTCCTCAAGTTCCGAACGATGATAGGGCAATGACCAATGTGGAGATAAGTTCGGCTCTCCAAACTTTGACCCATGTTTTAGCGACTCAAGTCACTAGGGATGCTATAGTTCTTGTGAACCCCAATGCAAGTACAACCGCTTCAACGATTAGGGATTTGACAAGAATAAATCCCCCTACATTCGATGGCTTTAAAGTGGATGAGGATCCACAAGGCTTTATCGATAAAATATTTGATGTGGTTGATGCCATGGGAGTATCTTCTCAAGAAAAGGCGGAACTAGCCGCCTACCAATTGAAAGACGTAGCTCAAGTATGATATGAGCAATGGAAGGATGAGAAACCTGTGAGAGCAGTCCCGATTGATAAGGAGTGTTCAAGTCGACCTTCCTTGATAGGTTTTCCCCCCTAGAGTTAAGGGAACGAAAAATGCAAGAATTCATCAACCCTCGCCGAGGAGGTATGAGTGTGAAGGAGTATAGCCTTAAGTTCACCCAATTGTCTAAGTTTGCTTCAATCTTAGTGGTGGACTCTAGGGCCAAGATGAACAAATCTCTTATAGAGATATCCGAATTGGTAGTTAATGAATGTCATTCGGCAATGCTCATCCCAAGCATGAATATTTCACGTCTTATGATTCATGCCGAACAAATTGAGGAACAAAATCTCAAGCAAGGGAATAGGGAGGCAAAAAGGGCTAGGACCGATGATTGGGATTTCTCCAAAGCTAGATCCGATGGATATGGTCAACCTAGAACCCAACAAAAACTTTCCAACCAAAAAAGAGTGTCTAACCCCAAGTCTCAAGATTATGGTAGTGAGATTCTATTACCGGGATGTAGTAAGTGTGATAGGAGGCATGAGGGTGAATGCTTAGCAAGCTCTAATGTTTATTTTGGTTGTGGTAAGTTGGGCTACAAGATGAGACATTGTCCTAAGATTGCTAGAAATGAAGAGGATAGTCGTCGTAGGTTGCAACCGTACCCTTCCTCTGGTCCACTTGGTTTGGGTGCCAAGGCTCCAAAGAAGAATATATCTTAAACTAAAAAATCTAGGGAAGTTCAATTGTGATCTCCTCATGTCCCTTCCAGTACGTGTTTTATGCTTTAGTAAATTTCCGGATTTCTTTTCTTTGGTGACTTGTTATGTTGGACTTTGAAGTTATTGTTAGTATGCATGATGTTTAGAAAAGGTTGTGTAGGCCTACACCCAAGTGGTCGATGGTGTGCCTATCTAGTAGGGTTATTGTGTGCTTGATGTGTTACCATGATTTCCTTATATGAATGTTCATGAAAATGCTTAGGTCCTGTTAGATATAACTTATATGCATTGTTTTTCTCATGTTATAGTGCTTTGTATAGATTGGCATATAGGCTTCATGAGTTGCTAATGATCATGCCCTAGTTTGTGGACTTGAAAGGTTCCTCCTTGAATAAATGCTTTATGAGATGAACTTTGCATGTAGGCTCCATGTGTATGTGTGTTGAGCATGTTTTAGTTAGGAGATGTTAGTTCCTCCTTTAAAAATAATAGATATAGATTTTGATTCATTTTTGGGTTGGTCGAAGTAGTCCCTACTCCCTTGACTTGCATTGAATAAGTTTGGTTTTGAATTGAAGTTCTCTTGGTTGGTTGTGTGCATTTAGAAGTAGTGCATGCATAATGGGCTGCTAAGTTAGATTTATGACTTTAAGAAGTGTTTCAAATGTTATTCGAGGACGAATGTTTCAAAGAGGGGGATATTGTAACACCCCGAAATTTAGTGAGTTGATCTAGTGAGTTCTAGAGCCTTTCGTAAGATTTGTGGATTGTCATATGAGTATTAAAAATCAGAAGAAATGGTTCCTGTACTTAGAATAGGGGTTTTAAGGGTTAAACGTCCGGGTGGGATACCCCAAGGATCACCCAAGGGGTCCTTGAGGAGGACCCCAAAACAGTACCTAAAATCTGGATTTTGGCAGCACCTATGGTTGCAATCTATTGGGCGTAGATTGAACCACGCCCCGTAGGTCATGGGTGTAGGTCAAGGCATGCACTGGCCTGCAAATTATAAGCTGCATACCCCACCCACGAAACCAAATGATGAACAGTAGACCATCCATGGTCCGTGGATGGGTGGGCGTAGGACAACACAGTTTTGTGACTTTTAGTTTTAAGTTGGGGGTTTGGGAATTGTTTAGTTATTTAATTAGGGGTTAAGGGAGGTAGGTAAGTTATTTAATTATCCACCTATATAAGTATAATATACTCCTAAACTAATCATTTTAAATCACTCATCTAAGACCCCAAATTGCTCTCCAAATATCCCCTCTCTAGAAGCAAAGAAGAAGAAGAAAAAGAAGAGGGGCAGCAGCTAGGTCGAATTCACCATTGATTCAAGATTTTTTTAGGGCTTTGATTAAAGGTATGTGAATCTTATTCATCTAGGGGTTCTTCCACCCATAGATCCCCCATAGTTTTCCCCAATTGTGAACTCAAAAACCCAATTCTAGCTAGGGTTGTGATTGCATTGTGGGTAGGGTTTGGGTGTGCTTTCAATAAAGTGGATATCACCCAATTATGATTTATTTAGATTTATTTAATGATATTATGATGTTTTCATGTGAGTTCTATGGTAAACCCTAATCTACATTGATGAATGTGATCTTTGTGGGTTTATGCCATTAGAGGCAAAGTTGAAAGTTCATAGGTGATCTTCCTAATTCAATGTTATGGGTAGTAATTGATCAAAGTTCAGATCATATAATTACGAATTGAACTAGACTCTCTTGTATGTGATTGATCTTGACTTGTAAAGATAGTATTGAACCTTTATGATCAATTGAGACTTGAATCACCTAGTAATGAAAGATGTGATCAAATTACCTTGAAATCAAGGTATAAAGAAGAGATTAAGAAAGAAACCTTGAGAGTAAGGTTGTGATCATGATAACGAGGGCTTTAAGGTGAAGCTAAGTTGGTTAACTATGAATGTTAAGGCTTTGAGAGTAAAGTCTATATGTGAGATTAGAAGATTAAAGTATAGAATTGTGGTAGAAGACCTATACCTACCTAATCTACATTATGAGTGCTTTTGTGCACAAAGTGATAGAATCATTTGAGTTATGCTAGTATCCATGTTTAATGTAGAATTCTAGACATGATTTTATGCATGAACATGATATGACATGAAGGGTTCTCTCACATAGAATGATTCTAGGTTTAAAGGTTTGTTCACCTAAAATGAATCTAAGTCTTAAGACTATCAAGTGTAATGAGGCTTGTGGTGATTTCCCCGAATGACCTTTACATGATAGGAATGTGTGGTGAGTTCCCTTACTCCTAATTAATTAAGTATGGGGGAGTGTGATGTGATTACCCTTTTGTATGTGTGACTCCCAAGGCAAAAGGTGATTGCCCATTAGCCTTTATGTTGGTCATGGAGGTGATTACCTATGATCCTTATGTGGTGATGTGGAGGCGAATACCTACATTACACATTAAAATTGATATAAAGGGGAATACCTATATCACCTTAAAATGAATATGGAGGCGAATATCGATATTCTTCTAAAAATGAACATGGAGGAGAATACCTATGATTTATAAATATGTATCACTAGAGGTGAATACCCTTGATTTTATGATTCCATGATATGTGTGGCTTGAGGTGACTTCCCTTGTCCATCATGATGAACTAAACATTTATGCCTTGAGGTAACTCCCCCCTTGCATTTATGAACATGAGCATGACTAGTTTGGGATAGTAGGCCTAGATATCTCTCCACTTCATTCATGACTAAGAGGTGATTACCCTTGTCTTTATGATGTTAAGAGATGATGAACATGAATAAAGAACCTAAATGTCTAGCTTAGCGAGGGTAGGATTATGTGGTCATGTTCATGCCTAGCACAAGCTTTGCTTAAGGTGACTCATGAGATGTTTGTTCTTATATGATGTAGGTTTAGATAGGATTGTGTTTTAGTTGCCTCCTTAACATGATATGATTGACTATGGTGATAGTTCCCTTCGTTCTTAAGAAATAAATTAAGAAATAGACCAAAGTAGGGTAAATATCGCTATGATGACTTCAAGGTTATGCTTAGTGTGAAGAGTAGTATGGGATGCCTTTCATTCATTGCACAAGTGTGCTTTGGGATTACTTAGGAGTATGGTTCCCTTATGGTAGAAAAGCTTAAAGACAGACCATGTATATAGACTATGATTAAGATGACCAAAAAGGGATACTTGGCTTGGGTGGTATTATGGGATGATATTCATGCTTTGCACTTGTATGGTTTTGAGGTTACTTGAGAATGGCTCTATTATGGTAGTGAAGACTCAAAGCCAGTTATGCTTATGTGATGCTTATGTTGAAGACTTGGCATACTATGATTATTACTTACCTCATATGTTCATTAACTATGCCTTATGTTGGCTTATGTTTATATGAAGCTTATGTTAGAGACCATGCTATGACTATGATGATTATGTTATGACTATTTTATTATCTCTTATGCTTTTGTCTTATGTTGACTAACCATTTGAGATGCTCTTATGATGTTCTACTAGCTTTCATACTTGGTACATTTTGACTAACCCATATTGACTACATTCTAATCAAATGTAGGGTTTTGGAGATTGAGTTCATTTGGAGGCTAGGTTTCTAAGGTGAAACAAGAGTTGAAGATCTTGGTGAGTCCTTATAGCTTCGAGGACAAAACCCACCTTACCTTTATGTCTTTTATTTTCATGTTAAGACTATTGTATAGGCTGTGTCCCAAGAGTATATTCTAAAAATGTTATTAGATGGTTTGAGACAAAGAATAGAAATTCTTCCGCTTGCTTATATGAAAAATGACTTCGATTTTAAAAGTTTTAAATTTTTCCATATTTTCTATTATCTTATGTTCAAGATATGCTAAGGGCTTGTATGTGACCCCTTCGGGGTCAACTACGCCATGTTACATCTAGGGGGTACCCCTGGGTCGTGAAAATATAAGAAATGACCAAGCGAACAGAGCACACTGCGAGGTGCCCTATAGGCACACCACGCTAGGTGTGCGAGAAACTGCATCCTTGTCTAGGTGCACTAGAGGCGTTCCACACCTGGCGTGTGAGAACCTTCAGCACTAGCCAGGTGTTGTGCTAGCGCACTGCACCAGGCGTTAATCTTTCTACAGTAAAGGGTAGGTGTACTAGCAGCGTGCCTCCCCACCCATGCCCCAAGTTTTTTTTTTAAATTTCGGGGTCCCACCCGAGACAAACAAACAAAAGACCATCCGCACCCTTTTGTCACCCTAAACCTACCCATATTGTTCTCCAGTATTTCTTATTATCGTCGCCTCTCCCAAACCCCATTTTTTTTCTTCTTGTTCTCAATTTCTTCCCCAAAAATCCCCAAATCTTTCATTGTTTCTCTGGGGGGGGGGGGGGGGGGGGGGGGGGGGGGGGGGGGGGGGGGGGGGGGGGGGGGGGGGGGGGGGGGGGGGGGGG
>JAJOOH010019919.1:0-19133 GCA_029582605.1 Solanum gracilifrons | reverse complement strand
ATCCATCATATATATATATATATATATGATATGGTCTTATAATCTAGCAAGGTATAGGGCAGAGCTCCAAACTATGTTAGTTTTTTTTTATGACAAGGGAAACCCGCAGCCACTGCCCTTTGGGTGCGCAAAGGGTAAAACCCCCGCTCCTATGCAATAGCTCGCAAATCACATAGGAGAGGTAACCCGTACTACACAAGCCTGGTGCGACGAGCTCGACCCAGAAGGCAAACCCCTTGCTTTCGTTGGCAAGGGGTTTCGAACTTGATACCTCCAACATGAAAGTCCCAAGCTCAAACCACTGGGCCACCCCGAAGGGTAGCTCCAAACTAGGTTAGTTGTTGAACATCATGAGCTCAAATGGTATATGTTAGTTATAAGAAACTCCCCAGTTTATGTAGCTCTTTAGAATATGCTCGTAAATTTATTTGATTCACTTTAAGTATGTTGTTTACAACTATGATTATACAATACTACAGAAATAGACTCATCTTTATATATGTTTTTGTAAGAATATTGTGAATGGTATTTAGACATGAACTCCAACTGTTTTGCTTAGTTCTATCATTATATATATGATTTTGGGAATCTTATTTTACTGTCTTCGTTATGCCATTTTACGATTATGCTAGTGCCCCTAACTTACTCAATACATTTTACGTACTGACGCATACTTTTTTCTACGTAGAATCCTTTTATGATGTAGATTCTGACGCCCGTTCTCAAACTCGTGGATAGTGAGGTTGCAGCAGTTCCAACCAGCAATTGGTGAGTCCTCTTCATTTGGGTAATTCCTCATTAGTTGTTAGTCAGATTTTAGTAGTTTCTTTGTTTATTCGGATCGAGGTAACTAGGGGCCCGGTTCTAGTAAACCTATTTCCTTCCATTTGAATGTTAGAGGATTATTTCAAACATTAGTTGTTTAGTCATCATGGATTTATTGATTTCCTTATTAAGACTTATTAAGCATATGTTTCTGCTTCCACATTAGTTTCGTATGATATGCTTTGAAATGTTATGCCAAGGGTTAGCTTGGGACCATTCGTGTTCAACTGGGCCGAGTTCAACTGAGTTAGGCTAATTCTTATAAAATGGGGAAAACATGAGTGTTGTGTCTAGACAAATGTCACACAATAGGGAAAACCTCAGCGAGGACGCTGGTTCCATAGAGGGTATGTATGTGATGTCCCATCTTAAGATAAAAAGTCCACATCAGCAAAAACACATGTGATATGTTAGGTATATAAGAAATTATACCTTAACCACTAGTGACACTATATATATAACATGAACTCTCAAACATGAATGTTGAATTACTATAATATCCCCAATTACAAATACTCAATTTATTTTATTTATTTTATTTTATTATATTATATTAAAAGTAGATACCTTTTCACACTAAAGGATTGTGACTTTTCCGATGAGTTGTGACTTTTCCGAAGGATTGTGATACTTTCAAAGGGTTTTGACTTTACCAAAGAGTTGCGACTTTTTCAAAGGGTTATGACTTTTCTGATGAGTAGTGACTTTTTCGAAGGGTTGCAATTTTTCTGATAAGGCACAATAAATACCTATTCGTACTACTATTTGTTAGCTATAAATAGAGGGGTTTTGTTTCACTTTTAAACTACGATTTTTTTAAGGTTTTCTACTCTTCTTCTTCTTAAAATATCCAAACTGTTATTTGCAATAGTTGATTAAGTCCCAAATTCAATGAAATTGGAGGTACCACATAAGAAAGAGTTGGTGAACAAATTGTAACAAATCATTCATCAATTCACTCATATTTTCCTCTTACAATTTTCATCATATACATACTTCAATATTATTTATATCATTTTAGAACATTAATACCCTTTTAATTAACCTACATATTTTATTTATTAAAAAGACTAATTTCCTACAAATAGTCACAACAATTTCTACCTTCATGTTTATTTGGTCATAAATCACAACCATTCACTCCTTATAAATTCTTGGGGATCTCTTTTCTGTGACAATTTGAGATCATTTAAAATTTGCATATATGATTCATCCCAATCCATTGATATGTTTCACCGAAGTTCTTAGCCGTGGAATTTAGCTATTAACTTTCTATTAAAGAAGAAAAGAAGAGAACACGGAAATGTGCATTATCTATGAACTTTGCTTCACACAGAAAACTTATGTATATAGTGCGTAGGAATTTTAATTTCTTTTTCTTGTTTTGTTTCATTAATTAATTTCTTTCGTATTTTTATTCGAGAGAGAATTCAATAATTAGTGTTCACATAGTGATCGAACAATAACGAATACACATTGTGAATTATTTTTCTAATAAAATAAATAGATCAAGTTGTGGAAGAGACAATAACAATATGCGATATACGATATGTGATGTGCTATATGCAATACGCACTATGCGATATGCTATATGCAATACGCGATAAGCAACATGCAATATGCAAGGGTGTACATCACCAGGTTGGTTCAGGTTTTTCAAATATTAAATCAAACCATTTGTGTCAAATTTTTCAATTTATAAACCAAACCAACTAATAAAGCTAGGGTTTTTTTTGAGTTTTTCAACCTCGAGTTTATTTGGGTTGGTTTGGGTTTTTCAAATATCAAATCAAACCATTTGTGTCAATTTTTTAAATTCATAAATCAAACTAAACTAATAAACCTTGGATGTTTTTGGATTTTTCAGTTAAGTATTCATACAAACATATAATTAACTTGTGCTCCAAATATTTCTTTAGTCCAATCAAAATACAACTATCTCAGGTATTTCGTAAGAAAATAACACAAAATATTAGATTAGTTATGACACTAAAAGGGTGTACATGACCGGGTTGGTTCGGATTTTTCAAATATTAAATCAAACCATTTGTGTCGAATTTTTCAATTTATAAACCAAACCAACTAATAAAGCTAGGGGTTTTTTCGAGTTTTTCAACCTCGAGTTTTTTTGTGTTGGTTTGGATTTTTCAAATATCAAACCAAATCATTTGTGTCAAATTTTTAAATTTATAAACCAAACTAAACTAATAAACCTTGGATGTTTTTGGAATTTTCAGTTAATTATTCATACAAACATATAATTAACTTGTGCTCTAAATATTTCTTTAGTCCAATCAAAATACAACTATCTAGGTATTTCTTAAGAAAATAACACAAAATATGAGATTAGTTAAGACACTAAAATATTCAACAAAAAATAATAATGAAATTGTATAAAATAAATATTGCAAATTGATAAGTCATAATGAAAATGATCATAACTTAAAAGTACTAAATCATGCTAAAATAATTCTAATAAGTATTAATTACATTATTAAACACTAAAGAAAAAAATTAAAATCAGGTTATCTATTTTAAATGTCTAAATAAATGTAAAACTAAAGAACAAATATTCAACATTATTGTCATTCTTAGTGTTGAATTAATATTTTTGGTTAGCATTAGTATTGATTTGATTTTAAATTGAGCTTTATTAGAATTAATAATATCATGGTAACCTTTATTGGACCATTCAAAATTTCAAGTCTCAAAAACTCGAAAAAATATGTTAAAAGATAAAAATCATGAAAGAGTATAAGTAATATTTTGAAATTATATCAAAGTAAATACTCTTATGTATAAAATAAATGTTAAAATTATAAAAATAATGTCGGGTTGGTTAGGTCTCGAGTTGACTTTTTTTAGTTAAAACTAAATCAACCCAAGTATAGTCCAATTTTTTTCCAATACTAAATCAAGTCAAACAAAACCATTAGTTGGGTTTTTTCCGGTTAGACTCGATTGTGGTTTGATTCAGTTTTCGGTTTGGTTTTGTACACCTCTAGCGATATGTGATATGCTATATGCTACATGCGATATGCGCTATGCGATATGCTATATGCGTTATGCGATATGCGATATGCAATATGCTATATGCGATACGCGATATATGATATGCGATATGCGATATTGAGGAAAGAGAAGAAGATTCTTTTTTAGAGAGTAAAATAGAGAATTGGGTTGGAGTTGGTTGAAAATAGAGAACTCTATATTTAGAGAGTAAAATAGAGAAGAGGGTTGAACATGCCCTTAGGCTGTATAGAATGAAGATTTCACAATGAAATGTAACTAAGAAATAGAAAATGAAGATTCAAGAATAGAGAACAGATTTTAAAGAGCCACATTTTGCGTACGGATGTTCATAGTTAGGGTCCTCTAATATCTGAAGAAATTAATCTAACTGATCGTAGAGTTGCACTTTACAGTTAGGGTCTTCTACCAACTGAAGAAACTAATTTAACTAGTTTTTGAACAAGCACTGCCCCAACTCTACACAGTGAAGTCATGCTATTGGAAGATGAACTACTCCCTCCGTTTCACAAAGAATGAGCTGGGTTAACTTGGCACGGAGTTTAAGTAAATAAAGAAGATTTTTTAATCTTGTGGTCCTAAATTAAAGTCATATCAAATGTACAAAATTGCCCTTAATCTTGTGGTCTTAAACATGCCACGTGGAAAGCAAAAAGTAAAATGTTACCAAAAAAGAAAAGAGGTCATTCTTTTTGAAACTGACTAAAAAGGAAAGGAGGTCATTCTTTGTGAAACGGAGGGAGTATAATATTTCATTGACTGAGAGATGACTATGGAAACTAATTTGGAAGGTGAAATGTCCATTGAAAGTCACGTGTTTTGTTTGGCTATTGATTAGGAAAGCTTGCCTTACTCATGAAGCTTTACAGAAAAGAGGCAAACATATATATTCGAGATGCTTTATGTGTGAACAAGAAGCTGAGGTAAAAAATCATCTGTTTATTCACTGTCAAACAGCTAGCAAGGTTGTGGATACGTTTCTGTGCATTCTGGGGATTAGCTGGGCGATGCCAAAGACTAATGTGGAGATCCCAAACAGCTGGCCAGGAGTTAGAAGTAGAGGCAAGAAGGAAGAATGACCACGTATGTAAATCTTATGGTTTATAGTGAATGCACAGACAGCACATATAACATATGATTTGATTTCCCAGAACAAACTTAAAATAGTTCACCAGAAAGGTAGGTAGTCAGACATACCGTTTCAGGTTCTTCTAGAAGAAGCCTTCAAGAACAAGCATAGCAACTGCCACAGTGTTTTCCATAATCACCAACCCCTAAGCCAAAAACATCAACTAGTTTTTAGACACAACTTTCCTGTACTGTTAACTTAAACTAAATAATATCCTAAATGGAATTAATGTCAACAGAAAAGGCAGAAAATTTGAATTATATCTTTGAAACAGAGAAAATTAGAAAATTTGAAATATTGGCAACCATTATTCATGGGAAAGAGTAAATTTGGAAGTTAGTTTCTTAGTTTTAAATTGCTAAACAGAGTTTATAGTACAAGCTCTGAGTTGATCTACCACAAACAAAATTTTGAAACAGGAAAAGACATGTAAATGTAAGTTAAAACAAATGACTCATCATGCGCACAAGATTTGCAATCGCCTAATCAAAGTAAAACATAATTGTGCACAAACCTCATCATAATTGAGATGGTAGTCTCCCAACTACTTATCAGCCCATTTTGAAATTGGCAACAAGAAAGTCAACTCTTGGAATCCCTTTTCCCTTTCAACTCTACAATGCAAACTCTTCAAGTGCATTCTCTCTTGCGGTCACCTTTGTTCCTTTAATGGTATTTTTTTTAACTGTTCAATGACATATTGCAAGATCAGTTGCTCTCCCGTGATGACAAACTGCAACAACACAAGGGGCATATATCGAAATAGGACAATCACTCACCAACAATAAGCAAAGAGGAATGATGGGCGGATCAGCTTCAATCAAGTAACCAAATTTAAAATAAGGGTAGGTAACCAAGTAAGAAGAAATTGATGCGGCATGTCAAGAATTTATTTACAAACAATTAACAAAAGAAGATGGAAGCAATTGCCTAACAGCCAATTGCTTATTGGGATAAAAGAATTTACTTAAATTTGCAGAAGTTAAATAATGTGGTTCGAGGAGAGGATGAGGGTTTTGTATTCCAGAAAACCAATTTTCAGTCCATAGTGAAGTTAAGGCAGTTATAAATTATAATTAGACTATAAATAGCACATTTGATTCGACAAAGGTCAAATTTCTAAGTTGAACAACACGCAGAGAAAAATAGGACCTGAAGAATAAGTCTGGACAAAAAACATTATTTTTCCTTAAATAAAACACACATTTAAAATAATCACCTTAATTCAGCTAGATTAGGTTACAACTGTAAGTGACTAATCACAATCTTATAGGTAGTAGGGCAGGCTACACATTCTTCAGTTAAGTTAAACCGAGGTTATTTCAAAATGATGGGTAATTTGGTCTTCTTTGGTAGCTTCAACAGGATTGTTGATAGCTGTATTAATAAATGCATAATAGCTGAGTAATCAGAAAACATAGTGTATGGTATTTTCCATACAACCTATTGTTAATTGTGAATGGTAAAATTGCTATCAAAATTATTAAAATTTCGATTCCTATAAGTACCACAAACGGAGTGCAGATCGGCAACTAACTAGGGAGCAGCAAGAACAATCTCACATTTGATGGATTATTAGTTTTACATAAGGATGAAGCATCTAAAATGGCCACTCAATACTCAAGGACATTCAAACAAATGAGAAACTGAAGTGATGACCACTTTTGATCACCCCCAGATTCATTTTATGCGAAAAAAGTAAACTGACATTGAATGTTAGCATCCGCCAAAAAGTACTCCAAGAGGACATCAGCAAACCTAACTAACATAAAAAGAACAAAGCCTTCCAAATCTTTTAGTAACTCAGTCAACGAAACACGATTTTCCTGGTACTTCAAGCTAGATTCAAGAAATTTCAGTTTCTTTTCTAAATAGGAAATTGCAGGCTATGCCACATATTGCAAAGAGCTTGTGGTCCATCACCACTCAAATAATTGATAAAGAAGTAAAATCTAGTCCAAACATTTGATATACCATCAACAGGTTATTAGTCAAGTAAATGTTAGTAATGTTTTAAGCAACTCTGACTAGAAACCAGTATTTTTTTTTTGCCATTTTATACCTGTCGAAATAATAACGAAGCATAGCACGTGTAGTGGATGGTTTCTGTGATTCCCAAAATACGCCATATGGACTTAAGAAGCTCCAAAATTTCTTCAACATCCTGATTGGAAAAGATGAAGTTCATAATTGGTCATTCAAACCTATAAATCGATTTCCTAAGGAATGTACTCACATAACATCACTCATTGCACTACTATTCAGGATTTTACTATTATACAAAGAGAACATATTATTTTGTTCATATAAAAAAACTGGACCTCAATCCTGAGCAAGTAGGGCTCGCCTATATGAATCCTCACTGATCATGATCATAATTCATACAGTTACATTTTAAGCTCGTTAGACCCATATTATTTATAATAATTAAATAATAATAAGCTCTAGAAGTTCTATATATTTTTTAAATGCATATAAATCTCATACAAGACTAAAGGACTCCCACAAAACACAAGACCTAAATTACTACTAACATGACTAAAACATAGTCCCTACTAAATAAACCTTTTCTATTGTGACCTATTATTCACTATGTCTACATGAATTCCAACAGATTGTAGGTTTTTCGAGACAATTTCCTTCCATGTGATTTTATGGCTTATGCCCTTTTAACACCTTCACTCATCATGTCCCTCAATTACAAACATAAGTACTCAACATACCAAAGACTGTAAATCAAATGACCCTTAAGAATATTGCTAGATTCATAAATTAGCAACTGAACTAACAGAAAGGAACAAGGGGAAATTAATCCGGAAAAGGCCAACTCAGCGTCAAATAGGATCATCAAACCTCAAGCAGAAAGGGCTGAAAGCGGAACAAATAAGCTATGAATGAACAGACCAGCTATGCTACTGATTCACAGCCAACAATCAATCAAAATACGCCCAAAATCTCATCATTTAAACACTTTAACAGCTAAGGATCGAGCAAGCAATCGATGCATCAAGAAATAAATAAATAAATAAAAATAAGAATAGGACTGGAGATTACCTTTTTGGATGCATGCAGCGGACTGAGACAACGAACTTTGAGGCAACTAACTCACCACCAACGGAATCTCGCCGAAAATGCCTTCAAATTCGACCAACCAAGACTTGTAAACTTTTACTTCTAAATTAACTAAGCTGTTATAGGGATTTTCCCCTTTCTAAACTTATAGTATTAGAGGATGAAATTGTTGCTTTTGGAATAAGAAATTTGTGCCTTAGTCAGTGTAAAAAAATATCCAGGAGAGGATTTGAGGCAGAAATTAGGGGGGGAATGGGTGAAGAATTGGGTGAATTTCAAATTTGAAATTCGAAATTTTCTTGGAGGACTGACTCGATTCTCAACGGATTTGAATGGAGGATCGTTGATTTTGGAGAAAATGAGGAAGGAAGCGCGAAATAGCTCCACCTGGATTATTCCCCAACGTCTCCAGTTTTAATTTGAAATATACTTTTGAAACAGAGAGAGGAAGAGAACACGCGCGAGGCTGCCGCGCGATTTTATTTTTGGGTCTCGCTGGGTTAAAGGAGAAGAACGCATGGGGGTCGGGGTCGTTCACGCGCTGCATGTAAGGTAAGGAAAGGCTAGATTTCAATTTAATACTTGGCCATATTAATTGCAAAATTAGCCTAATTGAGTTTGATTAGTGAATTTGGATAAAATTTAAATAAGACGAATTAATATAATCAACTAATGAGCTTCTTAATTTCGACGAAATAAAATAATAACCTCAATTAAACTTAAATGACTCAAAATTAAAACCATAATTTAAAACTAAACTAATTCAATAAAATATTTAACTAAAAATAAATTTTTTTGAGATGATTTTCAAATATTCATAAAATGACATAATTATATACATAATTGTAAAAATATACATATTTTTATTTAAAATTATTTAAAATGACAAGATTACTGTAAAAATAACTTGAAAATATTTTGAAATTTTGTAAAATTAATTATTTTAAATCGTTTGAAATTGAAGAAGCTCGATGATTAATATACACTGTGGAGGGTCAAAATTGGATGTCAACACCTCCAATCTAAAAGATGAAAACCCTCTTAGCAACTCTAACTTTAATTCTAAGCAATCCTATGATTAGACATATGATGATCAAACTTCAAAACATAACACTCAAGTAAATCAAATATGTATTTAATTTGTTTGAAAGAAGTGCATTTGTAGTTTTAATCCATCTATTTAATATTTAACATACTTATTTTTGCAATAAAATTAAGAAAATAAAATCCAACTAGGATACCGCAAATTTACATTCATTGCATCGACCATTAAGCAAATTGGTAAATCATGATTTAATTTGCAATTTCCTTACTGAAAAGAATGATAGGTTAAATTATAATGTTGTTAGTTCATTTTTTTGTATAGATGGTGTAGGGCCACGTGCTTTCTGTCGTTGTTTGTATAGATGATAGAGGGACACGTGTTTCCAGGATCTTCCTTTTATATTATGGGTAAATAAAAGAGATCCCTAAACTTAATTAAAGCTGAAGTCATAAAAATGCAATTAACCCAAGTCATTTCGGTTTGAATGGTTTCTTTGTTTATGAACTAAAAATTCAATTAGAAACTAATTAAACCAACTGAATGCATAATGTTACTCAAAGTCGGAGATGCGGTGTATGTTAAAGCCTGTGCACCCACTGCCTTCAAATCCTAAGCTCGCCACTCTGAGTTGAACCTGAATAAAAGAGTACTGAAGTTCAACTTGGAAAAATTTGTGAAAGTTGAAGATTAATGAGTAGAAACCAGTATTTTCTTGAAATATGCAATCAAATCACTACTTTAAATGTGAATATTGCATTTCACTACTTTCAAAGAAGTTAAAATATTATAAAGTTCAGTATTTGGCTATTTGCAAAGATGCATGACCAAACTAGAATTGCAAATACTTAAGTTAAGTATTAGTAATAAATCAGAAATTTCTCTTCAGCAAAAGCGGGACAAAGAGAAATGTACACACCTCAGATTCCTCATTTGCTTTTCGCCCAGATTCCCCAAACCCTACAGCATGATGATTTATGAGTCCCTCCTCCAACATGTTTAAGTGAACTGACAGAAAAAGAATATGCAACGGAAATGTTAAATACATTATCATATGAGTTTAGTTTCATAAATAAACAACTTTGCAAAGCTTGTTACAGCAATTACAAAGAGGAGGGGAGGAAAAATTTGAATCATCATATTAAGTGGGAAAGACAGCACGCACTTGTCTCTTTTGTCAGTTAATATACGACTTTTTATTGGAAAACTCGGTGTGTGAAATACAACATAACAATTCCAGTGGGATCAAGATTGTATCCATCCTTTTACCCACTTTTCCAACCATCGCATTAAGGAGACCAAGTCTTGTCCTAAAGTCCATGGCCTTAGAAATCTGTATGTATCAATCAGGTAAGAACCCAGTAAGCATGAAACTGTAAATTCCTAAATAACAGAGCCGGATCTTCAATAACTCTCTTCCCTCTTTATCTTCTAACATTTTCCTTTGGGAAATTTATCCTTTTATGTTAGTTATTACCTTTATGATTTAATAATGAATGTTTAACTAAATTGATTATCAAAAACATTGAATCTATAACTCCTTTTTTTTCCTGTCTAGCACTAAGTACACTATTTACAGTAAATACACACTACCAACTGGCAACTGGTGGAGACTAGCACCATATACCAAACAAATCACCAACATAACAGCTCAAAGCAACTTTGTACTTTGATAATATTGGAACACCTCTTGGCATAACATCTCAACCTTAACTAACAAAATGTAGCCTCATTAGCCTTATACCCTTTCACTAAGGAGAAAAATTACTATTTTTTTAAGTTATTTCATTTCCTAAATGATTTGCAATGAAACAACAGGTAAGTTATCCCAACTTGTTGAGTTAAGGGCAAGAAAGTAATAAGATATCTATCCCATTACTGGTGTGAATCGAACAGAAGCTAGAAGCAATCTGACATCTGACAGAATGTAACAAGGTCATTCATTTTCCTACCTTTATCTGGACACGCATTGTCTCCAACAAACTGACCAGTCCAGATAAATTATGTGACTAGGTCATTACATTTTCACTCTTACTATGGCCCAACTTCCTCATCAATCTAAATTTCTTCTCCTTCTTTTTGTCCTGCATACAGAATGCATATTAAATGTGTTTAATTAATCGGATGGGAGATGTTGCAAGCCAAGAAACAGAAAAGGCGGAAATACCTTGAAGCTCCAATAGCAGCCAGAAGGATCTCATATGTTGTTTCACGGAGATCATCATTGCCAATAGCTAGGAATAAATACAACCTGAAGTATAGGTATCTCCCATCCATTCACGTAAAAGGAAGAGAAGAATACATTTTGAAAAAAGATAGTGGAATCTACAAGTGATAGTGAAGTAGTGTAACCAACCAGGAAATACTGGAATATAATATTACATTAAGCTGTTTGCTCATCAAATACTTGCTCCAGTAATCAATATCAATCTGGAAGTGCCTATTACGTGCCAACACATGTATTCAAGGCTTCAAACATTGTATAAAACCAAAGATTTCAAACATCAAAACGCAAAAAGAAGTATGTATTTAATATGAAGCTCCAAAATAAACTCTTGCACCCCATCATAGGTTGTTTACAAAGTAGAGGTAAAATAAACTAGTTAAATAGATATGATGACCTCACTTCGTTCAAGTTCACATTTAACATTTATTGATATATTCCCCAAACAGACTTCAAAAACCAAGTAGGTGCCAGAAATTAGTGAGGATCAAATGACATCAACGTATCACTGATTTTTGTGCACAAGCACAAAACTTAACCTATCATTTGATTGGGGTTTATGAAAGATGGAATAAGCTTCAGAACAAATTGAATACTATTGCTACCAAGTACGAGAGAAGTCATCAGAGAAGAGTAAGAAATACTTGAATGCTCGTGGAAGAAAACATTAGTGGGACCTCTTTATGCTTAAAAAGCACCAAATGAAAAAATAAGAGTCGTTAAAGCTCAGGAATAAAACTTATATAACTATCTAAGTTTTTCATTTTATAAACGTAATCAAGTGAATAGTGAATAGAGGAGAAAATAACAAAGAGCTATAACAAAATAAAATAAAAATTTAAGCACTAAAGAGAGTTGCATCAGAATATCTGAGAATTAATAATCTGACAACTAGTTTTGTTTATGATAGTCAAAGGTCAGAAAAACATTAAACAAGCATCAAGATAGTGCTAACTCTTTCTAATCTACAAAAAGAAAAGAAAAAACATATAGGATTACAATTTTAAAAAATTAAATAATGCCTATCGGCCAGAAGAAGTTGGAAAATTCAAAAATCGCACAAGTATCCTGGAGATTAAGGTGGATTCTTATGCTCCTAATAAAAAGGGGACAGACATTCTCCCAATATCAAGTTACTATAGAAGTATGCTATGTTCACGGCCTTGGTGCATTGCTCGAACTGCAATTAACATGGATGAGAATTGAAATCTATTTATCATTAGTATACAACTCTTGATAGTATAGTGGTTGAATTCCCTTATTAAAAAAATTCATTTATCATTGAGTGAAAATTGCACAGAAACTAGAACAATTATACGATACATTTGCATCAATGTTGCTAATAGTTTCCTAGTCATGTGTCAGCAACCTAAGCAGAAAGTAACCAGTAGTACAAATATAGAACCACCTTCTTGATTAAGCTTCCTGAAAGTATGAAATTTAATAGTATTTGTTGATTGCTAGTTATTTACTTATTCATCTTTTTTTACTTGATTCATCATCTTCACAAGAAAGAGTAAAACCCTAATTATGAAAGAAAGAAAAAAGAAGTTTACCTTAAAAGTGTTGAAACCCTAATAGTGAGAGGAGCAAGATAACTCGGACGAAGAATAGGACGACGACAATGGAGAAAACCAGAGAGAAAAAGAATGAAGAAGAAGAAACTTTGTTTTGCAAGGGAAATGGCAGAGGGAAACAGTTATGTGGGGCATTACCACCTTTTTTATTAAGCTTCCTGAAAGTATGAAATTTAATAGTATCCTCCTATTGCTAGTTATTTACTTTTTCATCTTTTTTTAACTTGATTCATCATCTTCACAAGAAAGAGTAAAACCCTAATTATAAAAGAAAGAAAAAGAATTTTACTTAAAAGTGTTGAAACTCCAATAGTGAGAGGAGCAAGATGACTCGGACGAAGAATAGGACGACGATAATGGAGAAAACCAGAGAGAAAAGAAAATGAAGAAGAAGAAATTTTGTTTGCAAGGAAAATGGCAGAGGGAAATTTGAAAGAGTAATGAATGTTTGTTATGGGGGAGGGTGGGTTATTTGAGAAAATTGAATAAAAGTTGTCAATTAAGTCTTAGTTTTTTTTTTTTTGACACTTTGACCAAGAAGGGTCAAACCCACTTAAAAATATAATTAAGTTAATCTTGGATCAAGTTAACATTTTCAAAACTTTTTAATATTTTATAAAATACAAATAAAACACTACATTTTTCAACTAATTTAATTATATTCAAACTATTTTTTTTAAAATAGTAAAAGAAAATAGAATTTTATCTCTTCTGCTTCTTCTCGCCAACGTTCTTCTCCTCTTCTTCTTTCTTAGAAAATTCGACTATCATTCTCCCCATTATATTTCTCCTCATCTCCGACCGTCACTCTCTCTTTCTGAACTGAAGGTCGTGGTCGACTTAAAATGGGTAAGTCATTTTTTTGAAAGACTAGTCATGGGCACGTGCGTTGCACGTATTTTCCATGCTAAGTTGCGTGGAGTTGCTATAACGATGTATATATACTCGGACATGTATGTTGCTCGTGTATCCCATGCTAATTAAGTACAAGAACTTTGAAAATATTATAATAAATGTGTGATAAGTTGCACAAAAATTAAAGAGAAATATACAAGCTGAAACCAATAACTTCAATTATGCAATTCTTATAATATATCAAGTATTCAATTTGATAAAAGTTTCTTTTGTTTAATATGTCATAACTCATAATTTAAATGTCAAGTGTGATTTCAAAATATTTCTTGTCTTAAGTTTTTCCTATTCTTTTTCACCTTTCTAGTCTCCATCTTTTAACATTTGCATACGTATTAAGAAGTTGTTGTCGAATGAGAGTAGTGTTTTGCAAAACCTATAAAGAAATTTGATCAATGGCTAGTAGATGATCATTGTGAGATAACTTGCATAGTAATTGAAGAGAAGCTCAAAACAATGAATGGTGAGCCTATTCGATTAAGATTATTATTAGTACAAGGTACATCATGCTGAAATATTGATATCAAATGAATTTCAAAAGTAATATTCAAACAATTTTAATTATAAAATTTTTTTAATATATCAAGTATTCAACTTGATAAAAAAAATTAATATGTCACAACACATAATTTAAGTGTCTCTTATTGGTTGAAAATATTTCATGTTCTAAAATTTTTGTCTTCTAAGAAACTATCGCCTCCACCATTTTATAATCACATACAGATCAAGAAGTTGTTGTCGATTGTGAATTGTGTTTTGTAAAAATTGCACATAAATTCGATCAAGATATACCTTTCTTATGATAACTAGTGGATCATTGTCAATTTTGTGGTGTACACATACAAAAAAATAGTTATTATTAAGTTTGTGTACCCTTTGCCTAATTCAAAATTATTAGTTCTATCATCTGTAAATTTAATAAAAAAAATTATTAGTTAAATTATGTAAATTGATTCCTAACCAAAATTTACACAAACAAGAATGTACAGTTTCATGATACTCCAAGAAGGTATAATTAAAAAGAAAGTAATCTTACCTGATTTGATATTTGCATGACAAATTTCTATGCTGCAAGAGATGAAATAACTATGATACACACGTTTACCTACCGAAGTAAGATGAACTTTCAACTAATAAGAAAATGTATATGAATAATTCGAATTAAAGACAATAACTTATAATGTGAATAGAAAAAATAGAGAACATAAACAGAAGTAGAAAAGAGAGACACAAACACAAAATAAATATGAGAAAATGTCGCTTAGACAAAGTATGATTGATAATCTAATAATTTGATGAATTGAGATAGTTGTCTTGTGATTTTTCACTATATATATTGTCACGACCCGAGCCTTGGACGTGGCCGGCACTCGAGAACCAATGATGGCCCCCAAGCGAACCCTCATCTTGGTTGAATACAAGCAGAAGACTAACTCAAGCATACAAAGCTTAAAACTGAATAAAGTTCATTAAACTCAATTACAAAGCTTTAACTCAAATGATAAACTCTGAATAAAATAGTATATTCAACTCACCAGAATTAGGCAACTCAAGTCTTTAAAACAATTAACCAAAATAAATGAAACAGACTTCTCAAACTCTACTGTCTATCTATGAAGCCTCTAAATGACAAATATGGAAGTCGGGACAAGATCCACGACATCCTGACAAAATTGAAAAGTAAATGAAATCCTCCGGAAGAAAGGAGACTCATCATAGCTAACTCGAATTCCATGTGGTATCAACGAAGCTCCTGTTGATGACCCTGAATACTTGTATCTGCATCATGAAACGATGCAGGCCAAATGGCTCAGTACATGGAATGTACGAGTATGTAAGGGGAAATCTAAAGCATGAACATAAGCTTGAACTAGTAGCAAAGAAACATACTTACCTCTTCTCAAACTTACTCAACTCAAGGATTATTCATGGATACTCAAAACTACTCAAACTTACTCAACTCATAAGTACTCAAGGATAAGATACTTAACTCAGTGAAATGGGGCTCAACTCAAAAGTAAGGTACTCGACTCAATGAAACACAGTTGAACTCAAGATACTCAAGAATAAAGCAACAATAAAAGATGCAATAAATGGAAAGCTTTTAAAATAGTAGATAGTAACTAAATGTATAGAAGAATACAATAACAACTCAATTTGTATATAATAAAACATAATATAACTCTATGGGAGATTCTCTAACCGACAATCATAACTATGAGTTATGTGATTACACAACGTCTCGCCCACGCTACCAGAACTGCTCTATACTTTACCGAGGTATATAAGCTCTCAACTAAGTGGATCCACTAGTCTATGCTAAAAAGCACTAAGGAATCATCTAAAAATTATGACTCTTACTACCCACGTTGGCTACATAGTTTATAGAGACTTGAGTTATCTGAACTCGTCCCCATATTGGTGCTCAATACTACTCCCAAAAATATACTCAGCTCATATGTTTAAAAACATAACTCTTTATATGGTTTGAGATTATTACTCAAAATCTTTCTCTAAAAAGAGATGTTACTCAAATTGCTCAAAACTCTTTTGGAAATCCCAGTTTCCTCCTCTTTTAAATGTGAAAACATTTACTCTTGGGAACACTTAGTTCCCATATATCATTTTAAGGAAAATGAACCCGACTCTACTCTTTCTCAACTCAAGTGCTCAAGTCTTAAAACAAGTTTAGAAAAAAAATTGTAAAAGACTTCTCAAAATAAAGTTCATGCCGAATTATGGACGTTTTCAATAACCATACATAGAACTCAATACTCGAGACTCAACAACTCATAACTCAATAACTTCAATGGTAATACTCGTTTCAAGAATACTCAACTCAGAGGATTCATGCGGAATTATGGGCATAAACATCTCAACTCAAGGACTCCATGGGTAATATGTAATAATCCCATGATTAGGAATAAAATCTCAAAAGGGATTAGGAACTCAATACTCAAGACTTAGAACTTGAAGATACTACACCTCTCAAAGATGCTAAATTTATGAAGGCCATGCGGAATTTATGGGCATGAACGACTCAACTCGAGGGTCTAAATAACAATATGGAACTCATGTATACGACTCTTCTCATTCTCATACTTACTTCCTCAAAACTTAGCTCAAATCCATAGTTGATCTCAAAGGATTCACAATTGAACTCAAAAGCTTTCTTGAACTCTATTTTTAACTCTCTCTTGAATGTGAATTATGAATTCAAGAGTTATGGTTCATGATATGAAGGATCTCGATTATAGAGTAGACTCATGAATACATTCTCTTCACTCTCATGCTCACTTACTTGAGTCTTGAAACAAGTTATTGAAAATTGTAGAAGACTCCTCAATAAGACTCAAAAGGACTTTCTCAAAATGTTCGGAAGAACTCTCAAAACTTAACCCTTAACTCTACCTTAAATTTGAATTATGAATTCAAGGTTATGATCATGTTAGGAATTATTTCTAGATGATTAGAAGTAGCTTAGAGTGTTAAGAATCGATAGGGCTTGAAGGTACCCTTTTAAAGGACTCAAAAGGGTGAAATGACGGAGAAAGGGTGAGGGCAGCGACCCTAGCGCACTGAGTGGTGTGGGGTGACATCCCTCTACCTACAGAGGTCTGGTTGGGGAGCACTGGCTGGCGCGGGGTGCCAGGACCCAACCCTGAAAACCCTGACGACTTTCTTTGCTCGTTTTCTCACCCTAATTCGCCTAGATTCGAATGGTTTCTTCCCCAATCACTTGGATTCGATTACTCAACATAAGTACACACTAATATACTCAATACAGCCCTCAAAACACTCACTTTAATCTCAAGAAATCATCAAAACCCTAACAAAACAAGATTTAGAATGAAACTTCAAAAACACCTATCAAGAACTTAAAACTTTCAATCTTTAAGGAAGAATTCAAATATGAAAATCATTTTTGGTGTGCGGGTGAACGAACCCAACACTATGGAAGCTTACATACCTCTTAGGAATCAAACCCATGGCGAAAATCCGCAACAAAACTCAAGAACCTCGACGAATGCTTTGATCCTCTCCTTTTTTCTCTTCTTTTCTCTTCTTGAACTCTCCAACTAAAACCCTAGGCATATATTAGGATTATAAAACTGAACATAATCATATTAGACCCCTAAAGCCTTACTAAAAATGAATTAAATCTGATTGGGTAAGGAAAAGACCAAAATACCCCTTACTATTTTTGGGTAACTTTCCTGATTTGGACAGCCTGACTTCAAAATGGCATATCTCACTCATACGAACTCCAAACTTAGAAAACTCGGTGCCATTAGAAATATAATTCAAAGACCTTTAATTTAATATCTTATGGCCCACCTAAATCATCTTGTACTGAGAGTTATGGTTGTTTAAAGTTGATCCAAAATTTAGAAGAACTTAGGAATGAATTCTCTTTAGTTCTTCTTGGAACTCAAGGTGCTACATCTAGTGACCTCAACACTCTAGAAATTTTAAATTCCTCAGCAAATCCTACTCACAACGAAGGATGGTTCGAGTCAGCTCAAAAAAATTTGGGGTGTTACATTTATACACAATATATAGCATTTAGTAAATGAATATATTGTATTGAATTAATCAAAAGAATTTACTCCACATTGAATATGCCAAGCAACTTTTGAAGTTCTCCATATGTTTATAAACAAATAGATGTTTTACTTTTTGCATTAGAAATTGGAAGATAAAGCATTAACATAAATTAAATACACATAACTCCATGTCTTTTGATTTATCTAGTTCATTCATTTGCTATATTATTATTTATATTTATTAGAAGATAGACTTACTTTTTAGCAAAAAAAAAACATAAATAGGAGTTAAATAAATGACAAAATATTAATGGATGTTTTCGTGTATTTATATTTAATAGCATAATGCATTGAATTAAGTGTATATTTATATTCTTGTACAATATTATTGTAGGAATAATATTTGACTGAAGGATATTAATGTCATTCAATATTTTATGGACACTTTGATAATTGAATTTTTAAAATATTTTGGTTCCACTTATATATATATACTTACTATTTACTAATTTAATAGAAGTTTTATTTCTCTTTTTTTTATGTGAAGGAAAAATGACAAATTAATTTATGATTATTATTTAATATTTAATTAATAAAATATTTTATAACTTTTTTTTAGAGTACATGGGTAAAATGACAATCTAATTTTAAATTTTGAAGCTTTCCACTTTTAATAATTTTTTCTTTTTATTATTTATTTATGATAATATGATGATAAGTTAGGAAAATGAAGAGGTGTAGTTATGAAGTTGATTTTAAATGGAAAAATAATTTT
>JAJOOH010019918.1:0-14111 GCA_029582605.1 Solanum gracilifrons | reverse complement strand
CCAAATATAATATACATTTATCGGTTTGGTTGTTTTCGGTTTTGGTTTGGTTTGGTTCGGTTATTCGGTTATTAACCATACATAAAAATAAAAGAAACGATTCATTTAAAACGTAAAAAAAGTGACAACAATCCATTCAAACAAAAAAATAGTTAGAATGACTGGCATTATAGAACTTTCGATCATTGAATTTACTGAATAAAACTTCAAAATTCACTATTTTGGCATAGAAGGAAGAGACAATGACATTTTGAGTCCCACAAAGAATTTCCATAGACACTCATATACATGAAACCAATAAGAAAAATGTTCTCACCTTAGACATTTTTTCTTTTATAAGTAAATTATAAATAATTTTTGATGAAACATATATAAAATCTTTAAAATTGTTTATGAATATAATATATTATGTATGTATAATAATAAAATTTATGTATATAACTTGTTGGTTCGGTTCGGTTCGGTTATTTCTTCAATTTTTTTCGAACAAAACCATAACCAAACCAAATACTATCGGTTCCTAACAATCTAAATCTAAACCAAACCAAAACCCAAATTAAATCGGTTCATTTAATCGGTTTGGTTTGGTTTTTCGGTTTGAATCGGTTTTTATCCAAACCATGAACACCCCTACTTTGAAGGATCGATCATTTTCCTGTCATTCGGGTAATCGTATCAACTTAAACTGAGAAAATATCAAATATCATTTTTATAAACAAAAGGGGTTAATTTTAAGAAAATAATGATTTATATAGAGTTATTAACACGTAAATTTTATTTTTAAAAAAATAAAGAACTAAAATTACATTTGAATTATATCGTACATTAAATGCGTTGTTCATTATGCTTATGTTATATGTTAATTGTCTCTTACCGGATAAAAGAGAAATGCTAATGAATTTAATTTATAACTGTAGGGCTGTGCATGAAATATCAAAAATCAAATTATCGAATCAAATCCAATTTTTTTGTTATTTGGTATTTGATAATTGGTATTTAATTTGGTATGGTATTCGGGTGTAAAATTTTAGAATTATGTTATCCGAGTTTGGATTTGATAAGAGATATTAGTACCATTTGATATTTGGTATTTCCCAAATACCGAATTATTTACTTAATGAAAGTGATATATCAACATGTCAATTACTTATTAATATGCAAGTCCAAAAAGAAAGTTAAAGGATAAACATAAACAACCCAAATACATGTCTTTTAGTTGTATGAATTTGTTTGTTTGTTTGTTTTTTTATTTTTTATGTTTTCTTACTTATTGATCTTCTATTATATTGTGCATCCACATAAAAAAATAGAAATGATTGGAGAAATAGTATTAACTTTGTAATATAATTGACTACAACTTCAATACGGTATCACCGAATAGCATACCAAAGCGAAATTAATTTTATCGATAACCGAAATACCAAACGAAATTTAAAATTTTAGTATTTAACATCTACTTTTAACTACTAATTACCAAATTACTGAACACAAAATTCAATAATTCCAAACCGAATACCGAATACCGAATGCCCACCCCTAATTTTAAATGGGTTCTTCCACCCTATCATACTAGTTCGATGCACACATGGGGTCGTGACTCAAAATGGGGTCAAAGACTTAAGAAGGGTTCCACCCCCAACCAACTAGGCCAGTCGTGACCAAAAAGATCATTGGTTCTCAAGTATGAGCAATTTTTATGTGTCACTTGTCAATCATCGGATAAAGAGAGAAATGTTAATGAATTTACAAGATAAATGAGCTTTCTCACATTGAGATTAATTTTTTGGGGTTGGGATCTCTTATTTAGTCTGGCTTTGACCCAAGAGAGGTACTGACCATGACCATTGACCAACTATGCTCATCTATGACCAATAAAGTCGTTGGTTCTCAAACGGAGGCGATTTACATGTGTTAATTATCACTCATCAAATAAACAGAGAAATGTGCCTCTTCTGTTTAATTTGGATTATAACATCAATATTAGAGTCGGTTGATTTATACATGTGTTAAAATTCAGAGTGGTAACCTGACCCAAGAGAGATGCCAATCGTGACTAACTAGGCCCAGTCATGACCAACACGGTCGTTGATTTTTACGTATGAACAATTGTTATGTGTCAATTGTTCCTTATCAGATAAATGAAAATTTCTAATATGAGTTTATAAGTTAAATGGTTCCACCTATCGAACTAGTGTTTTGAGTTGGGACCTCATGTGTGGTCTCTGACATTGGTATTAAAGTTGGTCGATTAATGCATGGGGCAACAATTTGGAGTGGTGGCTTGAACCCAAGAGGGGTTCCAACCATGACAAATTGGGCCAGTCGTGACCAATGAGGTCATAATTGGTTCTCAAGCGGAGAACGATTGTTATTATGTGTCAATTTACCTTCATTGAATAAAAAGAGAAATGTTAATGGATTTATAAGATAAATAAGCTCTTTCACCTATAAGACTACGTACTCATTTGGTTTGTGCTCTCCTAATAGGTCTGTAACATTGGTATTAGAATCGTTTATTCATGCTTGGGTCCACAACTCAGTGTGGTGGCCTACACACAAGAGGGGTGTTAGCTGTAACGAACGAGGTCTTTGATTTTCAAGTGGAGCTAATTATTATGTGTCAATTATCTATTTATCAGATAAGAAAATGTTAATGAGTTTATAGGCTAAATGAAATCTCCTACCTATTAGGCTAATCTTTAATTTGAGTTGAGCTTTCTAGTTTGATTTATAACATTGATATTAGAGTCGGTCGATTCATACTCAGAGTGGTGGCCTAGACCCAAGAGGGGTGCCATCTGAGACCAACTGGACCCAATCGTGGCCAATGAGATCATTGATTCTCAAGCGGAGACAATTGTTATGTTCCAATTATCTTCATAGGATTAAAAGAGAAATGTTATAGGCTAAATGAACTCCCATATTTATCATACTAGTGTACTGTTTTTGGTTGTGCTCTCTTATTTTGTGTACAACAACTCTATGATGCATTCGAATATTGAGAATAAAATCGACTTTGATAGCCGATAGGTCGAGTTAAGACTTCTTCCTCCGAATTACTCAAATATTAAAATGCCGATTGATAAATAACAAGACTTAGTTTTTGGATGTAAACTAAAAACCTAATCAAATTAGGATTTGGTGAGTTTACTGCAACAACCTTTCCCCCCTTACATGCAACAAATATAACCTTCCCAAGGCCTTACACCAAATAAAAGAATAACCTAAACCAAATCTTTGTCAACTAACCTCACATTCTGCTTCTTTTGATAGGTGTTATATTATTTAGGTAATTTTCACAAAAAGTGTCACCCCTATATATGTCATGAAGTGAAGATCAAATGCCTTTACGGAGAAGAGAATGACAGCAAATTTAAATTCAATGGATCCTCAATTGTTGAATTTGAAAAAAAAGAAGAGCAAAGTTAAATACATTTTTAATCATGAACTTTAATCAATGTACGATTTTAAAATTATTGTTTATATCACACGTGACTTAAGGGGGGTAGGGGGTGGGTTTGACATTGTATCAAGATGAGAATGACTCAAATTTAAATTCAATGGATCTCCAATGCTAGATTCGAAATAAAAAGGAGCAAAGCTGAATACACTTTTAAAGAACTTTAACCACTGTGTGGTTTTGAAAATACTTTTTATTGCACATGGCTTAAGGGGGTTTGAATTGATTTATTTTAAGTAGCTTTTGACATTTAATTTTTTTTCTATTATAGGCCTCAGATTTTGCAAGCAGCACTATTCAGTAATTAATATTCCTTCCTTTGAATTTGACATAGTTTTGAAATAGGGCATTTAGTTTAAGGATATTTTTGGCAAAAAAAGCTACTCACTTCATTTTAATATTTTCTTGTCTTGTTTTGATATGACATGGAATTTAGAAAATAGAGAAGATTTTTTAATCTTATGATTTTAAATTAAAAATATATAAAATACATCAAAATGTCCTTTAATCTTAGGGAAAATGGTTCAAAATATATCCGAACTTTAATCGAAATTGCTGTAACAATCTCAAACTTTGGGCAGGACCTATTACCCCTGCACTATTTAATAGTGTATTTTAAAAATATATAAGTGTCCACGTGGACATCATAATTATTGCATCATTATAAATAGTAATTTTTCCAGCTGGACATTTATAATCTTTAAAATACACTATTAAAAACAGACTAAAAAAAATAGAACACGCAAATTGAAATATTTTTAATTTTTAAATGGACTGATAAAAAAGTATATTACGTAAAAGATTTCTTAGTAGTATAGTTTATGTACATCCTTTTCACTTGCACCTATTAAAATTGTTTTCTTTCTCTATGCATACGGTGCTCAAGAAAATTAATCCGTGTCAAGAAAATCCATTTATTAGCGGCTTGCTTACTAATATTATTAGTTAAGACAAAATGAATATAACAAAATAAAACAATTTAAGAGTAAAATAGTCAAGTCCGGATGAATTTGATAGCTTTGGCCCTAGCTCCGAAAGTAACTTCACATGAAGATGCAAACATGAACTAAGACAAAGCAAAAGTATGCTTGATGCTCAAGAAAATTGTATTGTTGTTGTATTTGCTCATAAATGAAAGAGATCAAATATTTGTAGGCTACAACATGAGGCATTAGCAAATGATGTGTGCCATATATTAAAACCGTTAGTGACGCTAACTAATATTTCTATACTAATATTTCTATACCGCTCAAACTCAAATCATTATCCTATTGGAGAAAATTTCTCCGGAGTTGATTTTTTGGAATTCTGTATTTCCAAAAAATCTTACGTTGTATATTTAGTCTCCCATCATGTAACATGTCTCAAGTAGATTTTTTCCCAATACATGACCCATTTTTTTCCAACAAACTACTGAGTTTTTCATATTTTCTATAAATAGAGCTTAATAAAAAAGTGAATAGCTAATAATATGGATATTTTTTACTGTGAAATACTGAATTTTTTCTTTCCATTTGTCATTTGTTAATAGATACATAAAATCTTAGGGTAATAAAAAGTGAAAAGTAGAATGACGTATTTATTAACGCATGAATTATTTACGTGATGAACAATAATATGGAGATTAATGTTTTGTGAAACAATAATATATATACATAATTTTGAAAAATTATAAACACGACAAAATAAAGAATATATTAATAGAGAAAACTTTCTTTAACAAATGTAACACACGTATGACTTATTCACGTTGAAATTGGTACAGTTAAATTTAGAAGAAGCCAAGACTACATGTCATGATTTAAATCTTTTTAGATTCATTTATTAACAATTTGATTACTAATTATTAGTTAAGACAAAGTGAATATAATGAAATAAAACAATTTAAGACTAAAATAGTCAAGTTCAAATGATTTCAGAGTGCTTGCATGTGAGTTCGATAGCTTTGGTCCCGACTCCAAAAGTAACTTCATCTATGAAGGTGCAAACAGAGAACTAAGACAAAGCAAAGAAAAAAAAATGCTTGATGCTCAAGAAAATAGTATTGTTATTGTATTACTTAGAATCAAAGTGTCTTTATAAATGAAACATATCAACTATTTGTAAGTTACAACAACGAGGGCCTCAACAAATGAGAAAGTTTCACTAGTTTCCTAAAGTACTAAGGGGTCGTTTGATTGGGAACAAGTTATTCTAGCTATCCTGAAATAACTTATCCCATCATGCATATGAGATAACTTATCTCATCACTATGATATAAATGATGAGATAAGTTATCCCAAACATGACAACCAAACAAGATACAAAAAATTTATCCCATCACTATTTTTATTATGGGCGAGGTCCCTAATTGATACCCTACTGGAGAAAGCTTTTCCAAAATTTATTTTTTGAAATTCTGTATTTTTAAAAAACCTTATGTTGCATTTTAATCTCCCATAATGCCACATGTCTTAAGTAGATTTTTTTCCCAATACATGACCCAACATTAAAATAGTTAATAAATATTAATTGCATGACTAAATATTAAAGAATAAAATAAAATAAAGTTACACATTTTCATTGTATAAAGTAATGCAAAACTGAAGAATGGATATACTATATATCTAATATTATTGTCATTCCTCGTGTTGAAATGAATTTCTTTTGTGAACATTTGTATTAAATTGGTTTGAATTTTATTTGAGTTATTAATATTTATGAGTAATAAAAATTATTGGACCATTAAATACTTTTTAGTCCAAGCTTGAAATTATAGGTTAAAAAGATTGAAAATAATAATGAAAAAGCTCTAAAAATATTTATAAATCACATTACAATAAATCTTTATGCATCAAATATTCTTAAAAATTGTATACATGTAATGTCAGATTGGGATGGTTCGATTTGGATAATTTCTATCCAGTTGAAAACCAATTATGATAGATTTTTTTTCAATACCCAAATCATGACTACTATTCGTTTTCTTCTTTCAAATTGACTCGAGTTATTAGTTTGGTGCGATTTGTCAAATTTTTATGTACGCCCCTACTTTTAAAGGATCGTTTGATTTGAGGAATAAGAATAACTATTTCAAAATAAAATGAGAAACTATTTATTTTGTATTTGATTGATTTCTTTTTATTTTATGATTTTATGATAAATTAGTTATGATGTGATTAGTTATATATGGTTGAATAACAATCTCATGATAAAATATCAAAATGATAAGATGATTCTTCTCTAAGACACTTTTCTCAAAGTCCTTTAAGTAATGAAAAGATTAAAATTGAAATTAAAAATCTATCACTAACTTATTTAGTGTAAGATCAAACAATGTATAAAATTAAGTTTTGAACAATATAAGTATAAAGAGAAAGAAGATAAGATAAGTAGATAGAAGAGAAATTCTTTGTTCTATATAAGTATATCTTACAATGCTGAATGATATCTCTATTTATAGGTTGAAATATCACCCCAAAAGTCACCATGTTAAATATTCAAACTAGTAGATATATTATTATCCAAAAAGTTCATATCACCTTGAAAATATACATACATGAATGCAAGTAGTTCATGAATAAATTAAATGGACAATTCTCTATTCAATGTATTTATATAACAAACACATATTATTTATTTTATAGCTTGTTTATCCCATTTTCGTCCAATAATCTACTAATAAAAGTTTATCTATATAATTCTATCTTATTTAATCCTCATATTATGACAATGAAGAAGACATTTAGAATATTTGGCTAATTTTTTTTTAAAAATATTTAAATTTGAAGTAAAAAAAAAGAGATAAAGATTTGTGAGTTCAAGATATTATTTCATAAAAAATATCCCATAATTATGTTTTCAAATATTAAAATTTGATGTGTGTATTCTTAAATATTGAAATATTTTTTTATAGTTTAATAAGGAGTAATCTTTTAGAATAAAATTTGGAAATACAGAGGATAATGTGATACTCCTATGAAAGATAAGATAAGAGTAGGAGTCAATTGGAAGTGACACCACTTGCCATTGAGGGGTTATTGTAAAAGTAAATAAAATCTCTTTCACCCCTAAGTAGAATTTCCAATTTAAGTGCTCATAATTTTAAAACTTTTAATGGTGAGTGCAATTTTTTTATTTTTTTATAATGAGCTTTAAGCTATCTTACCACATAAATTCAGATTAATCTTTGAATATCGAAAGAAGATTGGAAAATTTTATTTTTAAATACTTATTTGATAATAAACTTTGATATTCAAATATTTCTGAGCTTCCAACAATTAGGTAAAATCAATTTTTGAGACTTTTACTCACATGACTTCAAATTTCTTTAAAAAGTCAGATGCATGTTCAAATATCAACTTTAAATTCCAAATCTATGACTAAATGAGAATCTTTCGAACATATAACAAAAGATTTGAAAGCTGTATCTTCAAATATTTGTTTGACTATAAAATTTGATGTTTAAATATTTTCGAGTTTTCAAAATTAGGTCAAATCAATTTTGGTACTTTTACTCACATAACTTCATTTTTTTTCTAAATTAGATGCATGTTCAAATATCAACTTTAAATTAAAAAAATTATCTTCAAATATTTATTTGACCATAAAATTTGATGTTCAAATATTTTCTGAATTTCCAAAAATTGGGTCAAACCATTTTTTGGGACTTCTATTTACAGAACTTCAACTCTTTTTTCTAAATTAAATGCATGTTTCAAATATCAACTTTAAATTTCAAAATTTATGACCAAAAAAGAATCTTTGGTCATAAATTTAAAAGAAGATTTAAAAACTTTATCTTCAAATATTTATTTGATCATAAAATTTGATATTCAAATATTTTTTGAGTTTCCAAAGATAAGGTCAAACCAATTTTAGGTAGTTTAATTTACATAACTTTAATAATTTTTTTTCTAAATATGCAGTTCAAATACCAACTTTAAATTTTAAAATCTATGATCAAATGAGAATTTTTATTTTAAAAAATTATCTTTAAATATTTATTTGATCATAAAATTTGATATTCAAATATTTTCTGAGATTCCAAAGACTAGGGTCAAACCAATTTTTGGTACTTTCACTTACATAACTTTAGTTTTTTTCCTAAAAATGCAAGTTAAAATATCAACTTTAAATTTTAAAATCTATAACCAAATGAGAATCTTTGATCATAAATTTTGAAAAATTATCTTTAAATATTTGTTTGACCATAAAATTTGATATTCAAATATTTCTGAGTTTCCAAAGACTAGGGTCAAACCAATTTTTGGTACTTTAACTCACATAATTTTAATATTTTTTCTAAATATGTATATTCAAATATTAATTTTAAATTTCAAAATCTCTGACCAAACAAGAGCTAAATTTGGAAGGTGGGAAGATTGTTTGAAAAAAAAAAACCAAAGAAGGTGACACTACCCTCCATTTCTTTCCTTCCCAATAATAAAAAAGAACCATTATCATATCTTTCTATCTAAATGTGATTTCTGCTGACGTGGCCCAATAGAAAGTAGTGCACCTTTTTCAAGATTTGAGTTTCATATTCCTAGCTAAATACAATGCTTATAAATATATGTACATATTCATACAAGTGTAGTTCACATTCCTCCACATTGGATTAACACCATTTGATACTTTTTATCAAGATTCAATTTTTTTACTTCCATTATCAACCCTTTTCTCATCCCTCCAATTACATCTTCATAAACAACATTTTAGTGACAGTAGCACCAACACACCACTAGAATTTTCTTGAAGATATTTGAAGTAAACCCCTTTTCAAGAATCAAGAAACCACTTATAAATTTGTGGGTTTTCATTGAAACAAAGAAAAAAAAAACACTTGAATTGACTAATCATGGCTTTGTGTGCTTATGCATTTCCTGGGATTTTGAACAGGACAGCTGTGGTTTCAGATTCTTCAAAGACTGCCCCTTTATTCTCTGAATGGATTCATGGAACAGATCTGCAGTTTTTGTTCCAACACAAGCTTACTCATGAGGTTTGAACTTTTTTTTTTTTAATTTGAGTAAAATGCTCATGTTCAAGTTGAACCATTTTTGGCATGTGTAGTTCTGCTGATTGGTTGTACTAGTGTTTCTTGGTTTTCTTTTAAATGGTGGTCATTGATTCAATCAATTTAAGTTTATTTGTTGAGGCGGATTCAAGATTTGAAGTTTAGGAGTTTCTAATTAGTTATACAATAGTAATTGGATTGTTTTTTGCTATGTACGTACAGAAGTTATTGGGTTCTCGTGAACTCATAACTTGTGCTCTAGATCCGCCTCTGTCTATTTGGAAGTAAATTTCTTCATTGGAATTGAAAAGATATGTTTTTTTATAAGCTGTCAGTATCTAGATGTAAAAAATGATATAATTTATTAACTTTAAGTGCATTTAACTGTCAGTTTGAGATTAAATTATACTGAGTTTGATGGTTTGTTTTTGTACTGATTTATTATGAAGGTCAAGAAAAGATCACGTGTGGTTCAAGCTTCCTTATCAGAATCTGGAGAATACTACACGCAGAGACCGCCAACGCCTATTTTGGACACTGTCAACTATCCCATTCATATGAAAAATCTGTCTCTGAAGGTAGAATTTTTATGTCACTTAATTGTCTCCATGATAAATTAGTCAACAAATTATGTGCTTAAAGTTTCAAAATTGATTTTGATGTAGGAACTTAAACAACTAGCAGATGAACTAAGGTCAGATACAATTTTCAATGTATCAAAGACTGGGGGTCACCTTGGCTCAAGTCTTGGTGTTGTTGAGCTAACAGTTGCTCTTCATTATGTCTTCAATGCACCCCAAGATAGGATTCTCTGGGATGTTGGTCATCAGGTGATAATCTTGTTTTCTGATTGATATGGTAAACTTATAACAGAAGTTTCACATGTGGGGTTAGTAGTATTCTCATTTTGATGGTGTGTTTTGAATGTTGCAGTCTTATCCTCACAAAATCTTGACCGGTAGAAGGGACAAGATGTCAACATTAAGACAGACAGATGGTCTTGCAGGATTTACTAAGCGATCGGAGAGTGAATATGATTGCTTTGGCACCGGCCACAGTTCCACCACCATCTCAGCAGGCCTAGGTATATATCTGTTCCAACCTTCTGTGTGCTGAGTTAAATACAAAACAAGACTCGTGATACTTGAATCGATTTCCCCTTAAATGTGGATCCGGTTTGAACATTAGTGATAATTCAATCCATCTTGGTGTTTCATTTGGCGATATGAATGCGGGGGCTTTGTTTGAATTGGTGTCCCTACATCCATACAAGTTAATGTCACTTGGAATATGTCTTGCTCTTCTGGTGATATAAATCCATCATAAATGTACATTAATTATAAATCAAGTATAAAGTCTGATATTTAGTTATTCAGACATTAAAGTGGTTTCTTTGAATGATCAGGGATGGCTGTTGGAAGAGATCTAAAAGGAAGAAACAACAATGTTATTGCCGTAATAGGTGATGGTGCCATGACAGCAGGTCAAGCTTATGAAGCCATGAATAATGCTGGTTACCTGGACTCTGACATGATTGTTATCTTAAACGACAATAGACAAGTTTCTTTACCTACTGCTACTCTGGATGGGCCAGTTGCTCCTGTTGGAGCTCTAAGTAGTGCTTTGAGCAGGTTACAGTCTAATAGGCCTCTCAGAGAACTAAGAGAAGTCGCAAAGGTTTGCATACTTATAGAACGATTTGAATAAGGGTTTTACGAGTGAAGAAACTGAATTGGATTTTATATATTTGAAATTGTTGCAGGGAGTTACTAAGCAGATTGGTGGTCCTATGCATGAGCTTGCTGCAAAAGTTGATGAATATGCTCGTGGCATGATTAGTGGTTCTGGATCAACATTGTTTGAAGAACTTGGACTTTATTATATTGGTCCTGTGGATGGTCACAACATTGATGATCTTATTGCTATTCTCAAAGAGGTTAGAAGTACTAAAACAACAGGTCCAGTACTTATCCATGTTGTCACTGAGAAAGGCAGAGGTTATCCATATGCTGAAAGAGCTGCAGATAAGTATCATGGTAAGCAATCACTTATCCAGTTACCGCCACTAGACTACTTGAAATCTTTAAACCGATACATGTGTTCAAGTGTGTTATCTCATTTTCACATTTCAATGGATACTTAATATCGAAATGATAATTTTGATTTGGTTCTATAATCTATCTGATATTCTGAATGTTCTTGAGAAGTCATTGGACATTGTACTTCTGATGTTGTGCATGAGAAATGTCTTGCTGTTTGTTCTGTTTTTCTTGTGTGTTTCACAAAGGTTATTCTTGTTTAAATAGAAAGCACAAAATTTAAAATCTGTTTTATCGCTTGCAGGTGTTGCCAAGTTTGATCCAGCAACAGGAAAGCAATTCAAAGCCAGTGCCAAGACACAATCCTATACAACATATTTTGCAGAGGCTTTAATTGCAGAAGCAGAAGCAGATAAAGACATTGTTGCAATCCATGCTGCCATGGGAGGTGGGACCGGAATGAACCTTTTCCACCGTCGCTTCCCAACACGATGTTTTGATGTTGGAATAGCAGAACAACATGCAGTAACCTTTGCTGCTGGATTGGCTTGTGAAGGCATTAAGCCTTTCTGTGCAATTTATTCGTCTTTCATGCAGAGGGCTTATGACCAGGCAAGCAGAAATGCCTCCAATTATTCTCATTTTATAGAATATAGTGCAGTTTCAGTGAATGTTATAATCTGCTGATACAACAGCCGAGAAAACCCTCTAACCGTGTTCATGGTGGTTCTATATTCAGGTAGTGCATGACGTTGATTTGCAAAAGCTGCCTGTGAGGTTTGCCATGGACAGAGCAGGTCTTGTTGGAGCAGATGGTCCAACACATTGTGGTGCATTTGACGTTACCTACATGGCATGTCTTCCTAATATGGTTGTAATGGCTCCTTCTGATGAAGCAGAGCTATTTCACATGGTAGCAACTGCTGCTGCCATTGATGACAGACCAAGTTGTTTTAGATACCCAAGAGGAAATGGGATTGGTGTAAAGCTTCCGGCTGGAAACAAAGGAATTCCTCTTGAGGTACTTTTTTAATTTCCACCATGCCTTTAATGCTGTCTGATATATCTATCAGACGATTGATTGATGACATTTGACTTTTCCTGTAAAAATATATTCAGGTTGGTAAAGGTAGGATATTGATTGAGGGGGAGAGAGTGGTTCTATTGGGATATGGCTCAGCAGTGCAGAACTGTTTGGATGCTGCTATTGTGCTAGAATCCCGCGGCTTACAAGTAACAGTTGCAGATGCACGTTTCTGCAAACCACTGGACCATGCCCTCATAAGGAGCCTCGCAAAATCACATGAGGTGCTAATCACTGTTGAAGAGGGATCAATTGGAGGTTTTGGATCGCATGTTGTTCAGTTCATGGCCTTAGATGGACTTCTTGACGGCAAATTGAAGGTAAAACTCTCCTGAAGATATTTCATACTTTATATGTAGTGTGCATTTGGTTATTTTCAAAGATTACTCAAACTGTCACTTGTTTATTTTGTGCAGTGGAGACCAATAGTTCTTCCTGATCGATACATTGACCATGGATCTCCTGTTGATCAGTTGTCGGAAGCTGGCCTAACACCATCTCACATTGCAGCAACAGTATTTAACATACTTGGACAAACCAGAGAGGCTTTAGAGGTCATGACATAAGATGGAAGAAGTGTAGAAAGATGGTATATTGTAAAATATAGTTTTAGGTCATGACATAAGCAGATTAACATATACTTATCCTCCAAAATATGTTTAAGTTTCCATGGCTGAGTTCAAGCCCTCCTCTTAGTCTCCTACATGACTTGTGATTAACTCATATGGTTTCTGATTGTGTAACCGGTGCTTGAATTTTTGAGTTATGAAGATAAATGAAAATGAAAGATTTTACATTAGAATGTATGGATGAAACCATTTTCTTCAATAGTAAACTTTGCTATGTATGTTTGAAGAACTGTTAGAAACTTGTCATGTAGTGACACACAGGAGACTACATTGATGGAAATTAGGGGTGTACATGACCGGGTTGGTTCGAGTTTTTCAAATATCAAACCAAATAATTTGTGTAACATTTTTAAATTTATAAACCAAATCAATAAAATTTGGATTTTTTTGGGTTTTTCAACTTCGGGTTAGTTCGGATTTTTCAAATATCAAACCAAATCATTGTGTCGAATTTTTTCAGATTAGTTTGCATACAAATATATAATTAACTTGTGCTCCAAATATTTCTTTAGTCCAATCAAAATATAATTATCTAAGGTGTTTCTTAAAAAAAAACACAAAATATGAGATGCGTACTGATGACACAAAAATATTCAATAAAAAATAATAATGAAATCATCATATAAAATAAATATTACAAAGTCATAATGAAAATGATCATAATTTAAAAGTACTAAATCATGCTAAAATAAGTTTAATAAGTATTAGTTACATTACTAAATATTTAAGGAAAATTAAAATTAGATTATGTATTTTAATTATCTAAATGTAAAACTAAAGAACAAACATTCAATATTATTGTCATTCTTAGTGTTGAATTGATTTTCTTTTTGCATTAGTATTAATTTGATTTTGATTTAAGTTTTATTATAATTATCAACATCTATGAACTATAATCTTT
>JAJOOH010019917.1:0-13758 GCA_029582605.1 Solanum gracilifrons | reverse complement strand
CATAAAAAAGTTAAAAATAAACTCCTTAAAAAAAATCATGAAACTTATGGCATATCTAACACATCATGAAATCTATGGCGTATCCAACACTTCATGATCATCTTCATCAAGCATATCTGAATCAGCTTGTGGCAAGATTGTCTTAACATCTTTATTTTCATTTGCAATTTATATGCGGTTTCAATTAGTTAAATATTAAATAGATTTTGAGTTTGGATTCTCTTTAATTTTAAATTTTAATATTATATTATATTTTAAAAATTATTTTTATTTGGCCCCTACTTATATTTCTCAAGCCCCACAAATCAGCAGGCTTATTCAGGCCGGGCTAAAAAGCCCCTTTCTTAAATGGGCTCCAAAAATCTTAGTCCAGCCCTATTAAATCCATGGTTAGGCCAGGCCGGCCCAACGGGCCTAGCCCATATTGACGGCTCTAAATCAAGTAAAGAACGTTATATGAGGATAAAAATCATAACTGAGTTAGAGTTAAAGTTTTATTCACTAGTGGCATAACATAAGAGAAAAAAGAATTTACCTGTTCAATTTAAATTGATGTACTCTGACATGTACCCATCCTCTTTTAGAGGTTACCCATACTTAAGTGTCACTTAATCACCTTCAGTTAGATTTAGATGGTCTGTTTGTAAAGGAAAAAAGGGTTCAACTTTGAACAATGGTCTAAATATTTCCTTTAGACACTGTAGGTAGCCCATTAGGGCAAAATCGAGCCACTTTGTTGACTGCAGGGGTAGGAATGAGACACTTGTTTAACGGAGAAAAAATTTGTTCAACTGTGGGAATTTTTTACCCTTTACCCAAATATTAAAGATCAATGAAACTAAAGGGGCCTCCCTCAACTTTTTTGCACTTCTTTTTTGTAACACTCCTCCCTTCTCCTGCCCATTCCTCATTTCATATTTTGTACATTTACCAAACTTCACAGATCAATAAAGCAGTGACTGAATTTGGAGAAAAGATGTGACAGATTATTTTTCATGACAAAGGATTATAGAAACTCGGGTTCGAATAGTATAGATTCTAGCTAACTTTAAGAACATTTAATGCTTCTCCGAGGAAAAGGTTAAATGAAGCTGGTGACAACATATCAATGTCATAGATGGATCTTTTACTTTTACTGTCGACTTTTATCAACCATGGGTCCTATTTTACATTTTTTTTCCTGGGGAATAGTTATTTTCACTGTTTGAGGGAAGAAACTTACTTGATAATGATTAATTACAAGTATAATATCATCTCGGTTGGTTCAAAATACTCCTGCACTATTTCAACTGCCTAGATCAGGACTTTCACTTGTGAATTTAAGCATTAGACAGTAATGATCTTTTGTTCTATTTAATTTTCTACTCAATTCCACTTTTCCAAATAGTAGGATCAAAGCATTGGTGTATTTTGGCCTGTTTTCACAACAAGCTACAATAAACCTGGAAAAGCCATGGTCTTATCTCATCTTTCGTTAGAGAAGTTGAATAATTAACAACACTGTCTACATAACGCTAAGGAACGTTATAATTTCTGCCTCGATCAACAACTTGTACATACCAAACAATATAAAACACACTAACAATGATGTATACACCTTGAAAAGCTTGTAGCTAGGAAGGTAAAGAGTCTAACTAGCAAAAATATTGCAGATGATGTATTATATTAACAAATACCCAGCAGAGTTAGCTTTGTACAGTATGGTATTCTTGCTCAAAGGGGAAAAAAGATGAATCAAACACAAATTTCTCCCTTATATTTCATCTGAACACCAATAAAAGTATATGCAATAGAGATACAACAGTTAGCCCCAAATAATTAGATTTCAAATTATGTATTCAATAAAGAGAGAAATTAGAACCTCAAGAAGGCCACCATCTTCAAGAAGAGGTATTTCGTCTGTTTGACTACCCATATGCAAAGCTTCAAATTGATGGATCTCACTCTTCACCTTATCTTATACTCAAAATTCAGATTTTTCAAAGGAAAATTAGCACAAGATAAAAAACGGGTAAACCTGTAGAGACTTGTACTTGAAAAGAAATATTCACCTACTTTAGATGACCCGCTATTTTTATATTTTAATTTTAATTCCTAAAAAGAATTTTATTGGTATAAAAAAGTACTCTCGCCGTTCCATATTAATTAAATTATTGAAGTGTTTCATACCCTTTAAGAAAAGTAGATTAAAACATAAATTGAACGTAATTTTTCATTTTTACCCTTATTAATTATTGTTAAATTTATTGAAGTCATCGCATTGAAAATCCAAATTAAGGGTAAAATTGGAAGAACACTCTAAAAGTAGTCTTGAAAACTAAGCAATTAAGTTAATTTGAAAAATGAAAAATGCCTCAAAAATTCAATTAATATGGAATGGAGGGAGTAGTATAATCCAATTTCGGTTATGCACAAATAAATACTTAAATTTACATAAAATTGAACAGAGACACATAAATTATACATGATATATCACACATAAGATACCAAGTAAGATGCAAATTGTCAAATAGAATGTTTACATAGTTATTTATTTTTATATAAGTTTAAATATTTACTTAAGCACATTCAAAATTAAAGAGCACAAATGTGTGTTAAGGAACATATTTATGAACAAGAGACAGTATCCTCACTGTAAACTCTTAGGGGTCGTTTAGTTTGAATTCAAGTTATGATGAGATTAATTATGATGAGATTAATTATGATGGGATTAGTTATGATGAGATTATTTTTTATTGAGTGTTTGGTTTGTTGTATTCAAAATAATAAATTTTAAGAACAATTTATTTGTTAACAAAAATGTCCTTCATGAATGTAAAAAGTGATGTAACAAAAGGGTTGAAAGAGACATTTTTGTCATTTACCTATTTTATCCCAGGATTACTATACCATCCAAGGGGAGGAATAACTTATCCCAGTACTAATTATTAATCTCGAGATAAGTTATCTCGAACTTGCCAACCAAATAATAAATTAAGTGATACTATAATTTAATGTCAAGACTATTTGATATTATCCTTCATGCCAAACGACTCCTTAACATTATTAATTTAAGTCAACAAGGAACCAAAAAAAGTGGAAGTTCCTAGGAACCTGATTAAAAAATATAAATTATTTTAATTTTTTAAACTATTTACCCAATTAATAATACAAATTATTGGAAGACGTGCCTTCTAAACTAGGAATTTTTAAAAAGTTGGATAAGGCTGTAGTGACAATTATTATTGGAAGATGTGCAACTAAAACTTTGGTCAGCAATGGTAGGCCTAACTTGTCGCTAACTACCCCTTTAACTTGTCTTTTTTTACACAGCACGCCATCTCCTTTGTATTTTAGGAAGAAGTATACAAAATACTTGGAACCTAAGTTAATTACCCGTTTTTGCTCTGATTGGACTTTTAGAAACAATTTCATAAATATACTAATAGCCATATTTTTATTAATATAAAAAAAATAGTCTAAAATTAGTAATACAACAACAAACATTATTTTCAACAAAACTATAAGTAGTTATTAATATAAAAAATAGTCTAAAATTAGCAATACAACAACAAACATTATTTTCAACAACACTATAAATAGTTATTAATATTAAAAAATAGTCTAAAATTAGCAATACAACAACAAACATTATTTTCAACAAAACTATAAATAGTGTATACTCATGTATAGGTAATGTATAATTGTATATTAGAGATGTATATACATCTATATGCATTGTTGATACAATAAAGTATACACTGCAGATCGATTTTTTCAATCTCACCCAACTCAAATCTCCTCTAAACAATCTCAAAATTTAGATTTAAGCTCCTCTTGATGTTTCAATTCTTTTAATATACTATTCACTCAAAACGGTTCACGTTTGCAATAAATTTAACTCGTGATTTATTTGTTAATTATGTAAGATATGAGAACTTCGTGAATCAACAAACTTTTATAGAGATGATTTCCATGATAATCAATTTGTGTACATTTCATTGAAAGACAATCTCAAGAAGCTAGCTATCACTAAATAAGCAAAAACTACCATTGTTTTTATATGCTTTGTGCAACACCACCATAGGTGAATTCCATGGAATAACTCATTTGCAAACTTACTGAAAACAAGCCACATATGTTGTGAATTAACTACTGAATTTTGGGATTATTAAAGTCATATTTAAAATTTACAAAGAGGATAGGCATCCTAAAAAATCAAAATCCCACCAACAATGGCCGAAGGTAGATCACTCAATGAACTAATAAATTTGCTAAATTTGCTAAATTTGACAAGTATAATGACCGAGTGGTCATTTTGAGTAGTAAACTATGGCCAAATTTGGATAGTAAATTTAATGAATGGTCATTCCTTTAAATTTTCCCAATTAATTATAGAGCTATCCGCACCGCCCAAACTAATTGCTGACAATATATATCCTTCCCCCTTAGCATGCCACATAGTTTCAACCGCTCAATCCTTCCCTTTTTCCCCAATGTTGGCCTGCCCATAGGTCTCCTTTCCCTTTTAATTTTTGGTATTTCTTTTCCACACTTGTCCAAGTTTAAATAGATTTTGAAACTGAAATACCTATAACTTCTCTTCTACATCAAGCAACTACTCTCATTAACGGTGTATAACTATTTCTCTTTCTTCTTGACATTTTTGAAGAGTCTGCTCAAGCATCTATAGGTTGGCCAAGGATCGAGACTCCATACATAGCTCGTATAGGTGCAATCTTATTATGTTATCCTTTATCTCTTATGTTATGTGGGTTTAGGGTCTTCATATTCATATTTGTCGGCTTACTTTATCTTCTTACCATATATACTGCCTATCTTTTTAATTATTGTGAAAACCTTATTTAGGGTTATGTTTGTGTGTGTTTATTTCCCCGTTGATGATTTATTTTAGTAATGTATCGGATTGATGTTGTTTCTATTTTGAGATTTGTGATTAAGTGGTTCCCTTTATAATTGAGACAGGTGGCTTTGTTATGATCATGCAGTTGGACTGGTGAATTTCGTTTCCTGCCATCTTTATTGTGCGTTTTTGCTATTGTTGGCTTTTATTTTGATTATTGTCACTCCTTACTTAATAGATGACTAGACTAGTATACCTGGTTAGTATTTCATTTATGCTATTTTTATTTGTGGATTAGACACCTACCTTCGTTGTTTGCCATCCTTCTGCTAGTAGGTGAGAGGGTGGTCACTGAGAGTTGTATGAAGAAAGGTTAAACCTTCTACGGCTTTGTTGTAGTTCTAGCTTGTCGATTCTTTCCTATGCCTAAATCCTATTCTCATTTCCTAAGGTAGGGAAATTGAGATTTTTCTCTTTAGGTCTTTTTGATACGTCCCTTTTATGGTGGGTTTGGTGTTTGGGTTTGTTTATGAAGTTAGTGATTCCTCTCATTTTGTGATATTGTGCCAAATGGTTTTGATTGAGTTGGGAAAAGTTAAAAGGAAAGTAATTTGATAACATTCTAAGTATAGTGATACTTGGTCGGTGTGTTTCTGAGGAAGGTTTCCACTAGGACTCAGTAAAAAAATGGATTATGTTCTTATGTCTTAGCAGTCAACACTCTAGAGAACTCTTGATAAAGGTTCATCTAGGGGATAGGTTCAAAGTATTTCATGGAATCAGTGGAGGTATGATATGCTTTGGAATGTGAGTTTGGCTTCAAACTTGATGATTTTCTTTCGGTGTTCATTGTGGGCATTTGGGTCCATTTGAGACATTGTTGGCAGGTTGACTTTGATTATTCACTACCTACCATCCTTTAGATTAGAGTGGTTGGCTCAAACTTGCTCTCGAGGGATAATTCATGGGCACATGTCATCAACTTTTACAACATCTGGATTAGATTTTCATCTTGAACCAACTTTTTAGAAGTTATTTTCATGGAAGAAATACATCAAAGTTGGGCTTAGCATAGTTCTTCACCCATTGATTGATCATCCCTTGGAGTAATTTGTTCAATTTCGAGAGGTTGCATTTTAAACTTATGTTGTGGGTTTTGGGAGTTAATAGGACTAGTTTGTGACATGAGAAAAGTTACATCTTTTAACTTTGTCATCGTCTTCATCTGAGATATGCCATTCTTTGGAGGTTTGCGATAGTGTGGTTGTGTGAGCAATATTCAGAAGATGCTGGGAAGTTTCAGTACGACTCAAGATAGGTAGGATGCTCCTGATAACTTAGAAGATGTTGGGATTGGAGCATAGAGTGGAAACTCTGATTAGTTAGTTTGTTGCATCTTCCCTTGTTATGTGTTCACTCAATTCAGTGGTATATGTGTGGTAATGGTATATATCTGGTCAGTTTGGTGTGTTTGATCATGTTAGTCTGGTTTGGTGAAAGTTGGCATCAAAGTAAAGAGTTGGTGGCTAATTTGAGTTTTGGAGTGACAAAGTGAATTCGAGGGTACTCTTTTAGCTTGAATTCTAGGATGTCATTGATTGATTAAAAAATTGGGTCTAGGATTCTGGCGGAGCACGCGGACCCAATACACTCATTTTTTCCAAACCTTTAGGGATTTATATCCCATGACTTTTGAGGAAGAAAGACCTTTTAGTAGTGAATGTTGTAATGACCCTCCTAGTCCTTTCCTAGGTCTTCATGCATTTCGATCTTTCCCCGGGTGACCACAAGTCATTTATGAAATGTCGAGATTGTTGGCCATCAACAGGCCATTTATTTGGTTTTTATGCAAGTTTATATATTTTGGAGCTTCTAAAGTTTAGGTGTTTCATTTTAGTCAAAAACATTAACTAAATGACCTCAGAATGCAATTTTGATTATTCTATTAGCTCTAGAAGTTGAATTTACTCTAGAAGGACCTTTAGTTTGGGTCTCGAGGCTTTTAGACACATTTCGAGCTATATTGTGAATTTTAGCAAAAACAATTGAGCTTGGATTGTACAACCCACTTTTCCATCAAGACGACCTCCATTTGAAATTTTGACAGTTCCATTGAGTCTAAAATGTTGTGTCTGGTTGGGTAGAATATTTGGTTTGCATTGTTCGGGCACTGAATGAACTTCTGGGGTCCATGCTGAATTAGGGATTTTAATACCAAGTGCTGGTGCACTGGCTTCTAATGAAGCCGCTCCCACGAAGCTTGGCTCACTCTGGCGAAGCCACTCTGCTACAGAGATAGCCACACTAACGAAAGTGGGTGACGTTAAACTAGTCTTCTCTTATGGAGCTTCTGTCATTAGCAATGTCGCTCTAGAAGAGTGCCACAGCCCAAGGGTACCCCCTAAACGTAACAAGACACATAGAACCCCGAAAGACACCATGTAAGCCACTTAGCATATCATAACATAAAGCATTAGAACAATAAGAGTAAGAACACATTTAAGTCCAAAAATCTTTATAAAGGTAAGCGGAAGTCTAGACTTGTCTCAATTAGCCATCTATTACAATAGTTTCAATGAAAAAGGGACACAGCCCATACAACATAGTTCGAAAATGAAATACTAGAAATAAAACTCAAAGTGAAACTCCGTCCTCGAATCATGATGACTCACCACAAGCTAGGAGAATAGTTGAATCCAAGCTTGAACCAAGTGATGATCGTCTAAGAATTGGACCCTACACTGGAAAAATGTAGGAAAATATGGGTTAGTTCAAAAATGCACTAAGTATGATAGTCATGCACAAAACCTCAAAAACATGCTAAAAGGGACATTTTAGTTGAATGCATGCAATTTACTAAGTTAAAACATCATTTTGAAGATAGTGGAAAAGCATAATTCATAAGCATAATCAACTCATAGATCATCATATCATAAAAGGAACATACCATAAATACCCTTAAAGCATACTTGTGCAATGTATGAATAAGATCTCATAATCCTACCCATACTAAGTAAAGCTTCTTGAGTAGCTATAATTCATAATTCATGTTCTTGTTCATATTATTGTACTAGTGGGAATAAGCCTTAACCAACATATACCATGTGAGCTAACATGGAATTCGGTGTCTACCCCACACCGAAAAGGGGTTGTTCTACTTGCCTAAGGTAGAACCATACTCTTAGCTTAAGTGGATACACTAGCTAAAGACCAATGTGGGCACATAGTTATGGGATAATGAGATTGCTACTAGAAACTCGGACTCAACTAAGGTAGAAGGTTTCCATCTCATGAGATATACCTTGGGAACCCGGACTCAACTAACGTAGAAGGAACCCATTGGGAAGCCGGACTCAAATAGTGTAAAAGCTTCCATCTCATATTCATATCCACTCGGTGCTAAGCATTAATTCCCATAGATTACATATTAAGTCTTGACTTAAATGCATATTCATGGAAGAGTGTCTTGACACTCAATCCAACATACTTCATACTAAAGCTCATAGATTCAATAGGTGATACTAGTCTTCCAACCTTAGAATCACTACATGTGACAAACCTTTCACATCATATCATATTCATCCATAAGTGTGTACATGAGGATAATCATCCAACAACACAACAACTAGATCATAATCATATTCACTTTACTCTCAAAATGTTCTAAAGGCATATACATAAACCTCATAAACATACATAATTCTCATGTTTTGCCCTTTAAGGACCATATATCACATTCAATCAACATATCCAGAATTACTACATTAGACATGGATGATAGCATGATTCAATCACTATAATTACTATAAGCATAATCTCATAATACTCTTCCTTCTACAATTCACCCACATCACAAGGTCACAAATTGGGAATATGTGGGTTTCATGGATTCTTGGGAGATTTCATCATAAAACTATAATAACTCATCAATTCAATCATAATATCAAGTAATTAAATCAATAGAATCATTTTTGAAAAGGAATCCATGACTTGGAGTAAAACCCTAACTTTTGGGGAAATTACTATCTTTGAAATTGAGTTTGGAGAGACTCCATGGATGAAGGACTACCATACCTTAGTTATGATTCTCCAAATAAATTGAGTGAAAAATCCTTGTTTCTTCAAGCCCTAGCTTCAACTTTCCTCTTCTTCTTCCTTGAGTTCTAGAGAGAGAAATTTTGAGAGAAGATGAACTTTTTGGGATTTGATTTGGGTGTTGTGAAAATATGATTTAGCTTAGGTGAATTTGACTTAAAAATGACTAATATAGTGACCCTAAAATTACCCAAAACGACCTCACTTTGATAGGACTTAACATGGAATTACCAAAAATAACCCTCATTTAAGGTGGGCTGCCCAGTGGTCACCCCCCCATTCACGAGCCGTCAAGGGAACCATGGCCCATGGTTGTGCCCGTGGTCCCTTGACCAGTAGCTATGCTACTCACCCCCTAAATTCCCAGATTTGAACACAAGTCCATGACCACTCCCACGAGCCGTTAAGGCTTTCACGAGCCGTTAAGGCCTTCACGAGCCGTGAAGTGGCTCGTGTGGAAGAGGCCATTTTGGGCAGCTTGAGGGGCTTACTGCCTCACCCACCACGGGCCGTGGTGGCCACCACGAACCGTCTAGGCTGGCGTGGAGGTGAGAAGTGCCCTGGCAAGCTAGGGCAGCCTTGGCCCTTGCCCATTTCCTTAGGATCTAATCCTTCTTCCTTGACGTTAACCTTTACGTTAAGCTCTAGTTTAACCTAAAAACTTTTCGGGGTATTACACAAATCCGGTGCGACACCGCTGGCAGTTATATCTCTGTATTCCTCTTTATTTTTTATAAGTGAGAAGAATAATTTGAGAGTCCATTAGAGGATATTTTCGGAGGTTTTGTTTTGGAGCATTGTTGGGGGTCCTTATTCACATTTTAGAAACCCATAAATCTCGATAAATTTCTTCATTTTGAGCTTGGAATTGGGTGTTATTAGTTAGTTCATTTCTTGGGTTGTCGCGAGCTATGTTTGAGCTCAAATTGTGCCCAATTTTGAGGCCCAAGTTCCTTGAGTTGTTTAGGACCTAGTGACAGAGTCAATTTCATGTCTCCACACGTAGGTCCTATGAGTTTTTTTTACCTGAGTTTAGGCCCAAGTTATATTAGAGTAATATAGGTATTGTTTTACTCATGGTGATGCATAGTTTGCAATATTCACAATTTTTTGGCATTCTAAGGACGTGTGAGGAGACAAATAGTCCCTGATCAGTTCGAGATTGTTGTTCAGCTTTTAGGTAGGCTGTGGTCTATTTTTTATTAGATTGTGATCCATGAGATACTGTCTAGTATAGATTGCATGTGGAGCAAAAAATTATATGGTGGGTTTAGGGTTATGTTCCTTTTTCCTCTACTCTTGAATTTTATAGGAGCCTAAGACGATAATTACACTATGAGTCCTTAGCTTATGCTGGAAGTTCGCATCCTTATGGATTAATTGGTGTTAATAGCTTTTTTAGAGTTAATGTTCGAGGTTTTAGAAAAGTTTAGTAATCCATTCACCTTAGAATGGGTTCTTTATGATCCTTTAGTTAACATAGTTTCTCATCGTAGTAATTGTTATGGATCGGTACCCTTTATTAATGTGTGAACTTTTGGTTTGCTTTGATATTGTGGAAATTTGCCCTGAATAAACCCTTAGCCTTGACGTTGATCCCTATCTCGGATTAGTCTTGGGAACCTTAGTTGCTTGTTATAGACATAGGTTGGCCTGAGTTGTAATTAATGTTCACTTGTAGTGTTACCTTAGGGTAAAGGTTAAGATCCTTGATTTACTCTTCCAATCACGTATTCCTCATATTTACTTTCATTTCCTGAGTTGTATGTGCATATGATGATCTTACTATTGTGATATTTCGTTTATTGTTGGGCCCGAAGCCTTGGTCGAGGACAAGTTGGATTTCAAGTTAGTTTTTATGCTTCGAGAGAAAGGTGATTACAGTTATGTACATTAGGTTGTTTAGGTGTTATTGGTTGGATGTTGGTGAAGACATGAATTGTATTAATACTCTTTTTTCACGTGTTTTGTGGTACGATCCCATCAAATGCATTGATTTTTTACTACCATTATTGAGAAAGTATGGTTTGGCAATTTTCACCCTTAAACTTGTTTTAATGGAAATTGTACTACCTTTAACACTTTGATAAATTTATTTTAAGATAAAAAGGCGTCGAGGATGCACTCACTATTTACTAGACCGGTCGATGAAGATTCCGACCCTTTCTATATTGATGTGATTAAGTATCTTCGATACATGATGGAGAAAATCCGAGGTGGATCAGTAATGGAAGTCTTGGGTTGTACCATACAGTATTTACAAACTTCTCGAGTCCCCTATGAGTCCCTCAATCTGTGTGTCACATTGAATATAAGGAAGGGTATCCTCATGTGTCCTACTTTGCTACCTGACTAATGACATTAATGGTTTTAATTCCATACTTGCATTCATACACATCGCCTATCACCTGTATAATTGGTTGTTGTTTGCACCTTCTGGTCTTTAGGAGGGTGATAATTGGGTTATGTTTGCTGGTATGTACCTTTCAAGATTAATGAGGTTTTAGCTTATTGTTTGATTATGATTGTGTAGTAGTGACATGATAATTGTTGGTTTCCCTTATTGGTTTGGGTATTCCTTGCAATTTACTCCTATATTTGTACTTCCCGACTGGGTTGGATTGGATGGGTCTGTTGGCTACTATTATGTTTCGTGGTGGATGTTCTAAGTATACCTTTATGTAGTTAGTTTTCGTGTCAAAGATTGTTGTGGTTAGTTTATCACAATAGTTCCTCCGGTAGGTTCCTTTGCCTAAGTTACTTGCGTGTTATGTTGCATGTCCTCTTGTCTTTGGTTATCCTTTTCTCACTTCACCTCTTCTTTAGTTGCTTGTAATGTATATTTATTCTCTACCTGCTTTTTATGCTTGCTTTATCTTTGGAGATCAGTCGGCCTATGCTTACTAAGTAACACGTGTTTGATACTCATACTATACTTTTGCACCTGCAGATTATTGTAAAAGTTCTCACCGTTGATGTGTTCCTCGTGTGGAATAGCTATGGATCAAAGACTAACACTTTGTTTGGATGGTTTTTACGTGTTGTTTCATAATGTATCGTACTATATTATTTTAATGAATACAGTGTTTGGATAGGTTGTATCGTTCTCTGTCGTTACATAATGTCACACATTCATGATTTGAATGATAAACCTACAAGAAAAGTAAGGTACAAGGTAGAGATACTATGAAAAGGTAGAGTAAAGCTAAAATACAATTATTAAATAATAAATAAAGATTAAATGAGAAGAAAATATTAAGGTAACGACGTGATCACACCAAATCGATCGTTCCATAAAATGGGTCTTCTCATCATTATCTAACAATGGATTTAAATGATACGATATAATAAAATTTAAGTAACAATCTAAACAAACATTGTATCTAAACTAACAATACAGTACAATACAATACAACGGGTAACAACCATCCAAACAAGGTTTAAGGGTGAGCTCAGGCATTTCGAGTCGTCCTTCTCCTATTATTTTTGGCTAAACTAGTCTTTATTATGTATTCGAAGACAGTTCTTTATATTGTACTTATCTTCTAGTTATGTTATGGTTAGTAGCTTGAGTACCGGCTAATACCAGGTCTTGGAGATGTTTTATATATATATTATATCCGCGTGATAGTCCTATTACTTTTGATTCTGGCTATGATATCGACTTACCTACTGGTGACATGCTAGTAGGTGAGCCATCATGACTTGAATTTCTGGATCATGAAAGCCATGGTTGAATAAAGATCTAAAACAAAATACAAAGTGAAAGAGTGTAAAGAAGTCACTATGATGCAATGCGCCCAACACAATTAAATCCATTGTGATGGGCAATGTATCATTGTGAAATATGAAGATGTTAAAGAATCTTTCTAAGTCTAGACCAAAGAGTTATATGTACATTAGATTTGATGCTTAGAGTAGTTTGATCCAGTATTATGACCAACGTGCCGTGGAGGAAAATAAGGCAACTTGCTAAGGAATAAAAGCAATACAAGATGGCACATGTTTAACCAAAGTCCCAATTTTAACTTGGAGAAGTTCATCCGAAGGTTTTTCCATATCTAAAAATAGACCCTTAGATCATTTTTGAAGGGGCGGGACGTTATTATGAGGATTTGGTACATAGAAAACATTATAGCCATGAAATCTTTTAGTTTCTACTTCTTTTTATCTTTCTTACACATTTTTATATATGTTAGTGTTACTCTCTTATGATTGTTGCTAAATGATTTTGAAATAGACTTTTTAGGGTATCTATCATTGTTCCATAACTCGTGTGGTTGTTTACTTTATTACACATAACTATGTTATTTCTTAGCTACCAGTAAAACATATATAAAGAAACATAGATGTGATTCGATAGGGAGAACCTGGGGTAATTGTTATACCCCATTTTAACCGGATCAAAATAGTATACAACATTTTGGAGATTTCTAAAGTTAATTGACTAATTTAAGAAGTTGCCACCTAATTATTATGGTGAATTAGGACACCTAAATTGATTAAAATCTTGTCTAAACTTAAACTTCATTTTAAGGTCTTACTAAACATGAGATTTTAGGTAAGGGTTCAATTAATCTAAAGGGAAGGGGTTAGGCATCCTTTAAGATCCATTAAAAATGGTTAACCGGCCGAACTTGATTAATTAATTAGGCTAAGTGTAAGAAAGTAAAAATTATAATTTAAATGTTAAATGTCAAATAACTTTAATAATGGTACTTAAAAAACAAATATTTTTATAAAAATTCCTTCTTGGTAAAGACAAATTGCAATTAAAAGTTTTTGAAAACATTTGTTTTATTCTTGGTTGAAGCAGACGT
>JAJOOH010019916.1:0-14061 GCA_029582605.1 Solanum gracilifrons | reverse complement strand
TCTCAAAAAGTCTTCACATTCAATTACTCAACTTTTCACCTATCACTATAATATATATTTAATATCTTTAATAAAATAAGAAATAACTACCAATAACTCACACCTCTTCAACTTATAATCTTAATAATATTCATAACTCTTTTTTTTAATCTTCATAACCCCCAAAATTAAATTTATTAGTTTATGACACCTTATGGTATTCCTCCTCTTTTTCTATATAAATTCATATTTTGTAGCAAGAAAAATTTCATTCAAAGTTATTCTTTCACTTCTCCATCACCATATCATACATTAGGGTGAAGAAGAAATGTTAATAATCATATCATATGGTTGCTTTCAACAAAGTCGTAAAGAATCTATGGGTAAAAATGCTTCTTTTAATTCTTTAAATTATATTTTTTACTTTAATAATTTATGTGATGTTATTTACTTTGTTTAGTCAATTTAACTAATCTTTGAAACTAAATTGAATCAACTCAATCCAAATAAAATTATGGAGTCTTAACAATTTCATAATATACTATTTGTCCTTGTAGGGTGAAGAAGAAAGTTAAGGAAGATACAAAAGTGTGAAGAACAAAGTTGAGGAAGATACAAAAGTAGAGAAACTTATGAATTTTGGAAGAAGATAATGTAGAGTATTACAATAAAATTATTATTATAGTAATTTGATCTTTTTAGTTTTTCTTTCCTATTCTCTATATTTCATTTATGTACTTTATTGAAGAACTTAAAATATAAAGATTTTTTTCTTTTTCTTTTATATGACTATTATTGTACACACGTAATTCATTAGGTTAAATTATGGTTAGTTCATTTGAATTTTTATTATGATAATTTTTTGCAATATTCTAAAACAAACATTATGTACTCGATGTTACTGTTTATTTGTATGCCAAAGTGCATTCCTAAATACGACACTAAGATTAGAAGCATTTTAAAGAACGAAAATTTGATAACTTACAAAAGGAAAAAAAAATGTTATCCAAGCAATGAATTAAAAAAATTGACAACAAACTTGAGTATTTTTAAAGCTACGTCGTTTAGACCCTAAATTATGAGGTTTAAGTCAGTTTAAGCCTAGAAACATAACTAGAACTTACCTAAGTCAAATTATTAATCAAAACTTAGAGAAATTAGAGCGTAAGAGGAGATAAGAGGCCAAGAACCCTAGTTCAAGAACGCAACAAGATTCCATCAGTTCCATCCCCGAAATCAAAAGATTTCTCCGTGGAATTCGTCACCAGGTATGTGGGATTCCACTAGTGGGTTCCTTTCACCCATTAGGTCCGTAGTTTTCAATCAGTTTCTTGATTCCCTTATTATGAATAGACCTAGGGTTTCTTGAATGTTAGAATTATTGGGTTCTTAGCTGTTAGAATGATCTAAATCAGATTAGTATGTCAATATTCAGTTTATTGCATGAATTCCAGAACCCTAGCTATGTATTCCTTTAGTTCTTGAATTACACATGCTAGGTCAGATATTTCAGTTATTCAGTTATACATGCCTCAGTTATTAATGCATCAATATCAGTTAATTGTTGCATACTCAGTTTGCATGTCCAGTTTGAGCTATCCAGTAACTTACAAAAATTCAGTCATAATGTGTTAATCGCTTAATCCATTGGGAGTAGCATAATACCGAGTTGGACTAGGGTTCAACGTACCCATACAGTCCCAGAACTACTAGCCACGTAGGTTGTAAGTCCCCTTTGTGGGCATCATTTTAGTGATAACGCCAGCATGCCTCTATACCTCTGGCAGGGTATATTGGGTCCTCTCGATGGGGCGTATACATCAGACACCACATTTAGCTCATGTGGTTTTATTATCGGTTATTAGTAGCTCCCACAATTCAGTCAGATTCTATTGCATTGACCATTTATCAGTATATCCAACATTCAGTTTCAACATGTTATAAATTGGTCACTGCATTCAGTTGTCTCAACATTAAATATCTATATCTATATTATATTCAGATAATATCATTGCTTATTTTCTTTGTTTAATTATATGTTATTTTAGTTGTATTAATTCTATCTTGCAAGCTTAGTACCTTGCAAGTACTGACACATACTCTGAGCTACATCTTTTCGTGATGTAGGTTCTGATTCTCAGCATCCAGATCACGCTTAGATCGGTTCTCGGTCTCCAGTTCAGCAGAATCAGTGGTTTGTCCTCATTCTCTGAGGACAATAGTCATGAGTTTATTTTTCAGTATTTTTAGTTCTTTAGTTTCAGATTTGCTAGACTTAGCTGGGGACTGTCCCAACATTTCTAGTTAGTTAGGCTATTTTCAGACATAGATAGATTCAGCTTAGTATTGCGTTAATATCTTCTTTGTATTAAACTCATCAGTTTTCATATATCTCAGTTATAGTAAATGGGTATTCCCCATTTTTTCATTTTGTTTATGATTATAGCTTCCACACAGTTCTATTATTCTGTTTATATTTAGTATAATCATGATCATGCTAGCAGGATTAGCTTGGGATCACTTGTGGTCCTACGTCCCATGTCCGTGTCTCGGGGGTAGCTCGGGGCGTGACAAACTTGGTATCAGAGCACTAGGTTTAAGTGTCTTAGGATGTCTGAAAAGCCGCACTAGGTAGAGTCCTTTTCATGGATGTGTAGTGCGCACCACATCTAATGAGAGGGAGGCTACAAAGTGTCATAGGAAAATTTTTCATTTTCTTATTACTCTTATCGTGCGTAGGGTATGATTTAATTCCGTTCTAACTCAACGTTCTACGTTTCAGTGATCATGCCTCCTAGTAGAGCTAACGCCAGGAATGCAAACGCAGCTCCTCCAGTCCCTGATCAAGAAGTGTTGAATGCAGAGTTCAGGAACACCATTCAGATGTTGGCTCAGAGTGTGGCCAACCAGAACAATCAGCTAGCTCCAGTTCTGGTAAATGCCAATGTTTGGTCAGCTGCAGCCAAGGTGCGAGACTTTGTTAGGATGAATCCGCTAGAGTTCTTAGGATTGCAAGTTGGAGAAGATCCCTATAACTTCATTGATGAGGTCAAGAAGATCTTTGAAGTGATGCAGGTAACTAGGAATGATCGGATTGAGTTAGCATCTTACCAACTTAAAGATGTGGCTCATATCTGGTATACTCAGTGGAAGGAGAATAGGGGTACAAATGTAGCTCCTATTACTTGGGATTGTTTCAGCGAAACCTTTCTGGACAGGTTTTTCCCCATAGAGTTGAGAGAAGAAAGGGTCCAGGAATTTATGAACTTAAGGCAGGGTAACATGACGATCCAAGAGTATGGGCTCAAGTTTAATCAACTCTCCATGTATGCTCCTCACATGGTTGCTGATTACATGGCTCAAATGAATAAGTTTTTGTATGGAGTGTCAGACTTAGTGAAAATAGAGTGTAGGAATTCTATGTTATTGGGAGACATGAACATCTCTAGGCTCATGACTCATGCTCAGCAGGTTGAGGGTGATAAGCTTAGGGAACAAGCTAAAGAGACCAAGAAAGCAAGAATAAGTAACTACGAGTATTCCCAACAGAAATCTGGTGGTGGAAATCGCTCGCAGTTTCAGCAAAAGTCTTCGACTCCAGCCCCTTTATCAGCTAGTGTTCCATCCCCCATGTTCCGTAATGATCAGAAAGGTAGGGCGTCAGGTTCTAAGTCTCAAGGTAGTGTTTCAGGCACCAAAACTTACCCAACTTGCCCGAAATGTAGTAAGAACCATCCGGGCGAGTGCCTTACAGGTAAGGAATGATGCTTTGGGTGTGGTCAGTCTGGTCATAGATTGAAGGATTGTTCTTCTAGACAGGGTCAAGGAGGAAATAATGGTAGAGCTCAGTCTACAACTTCAGCAGCACCAACAGGTCACCCAACTCAGTAGGGTAACTCTTCTGGTACAGGTGGTGGACATCGCCAAAATAGGCTCTATGCTCTTCAGGCTCATCAAGATCAGGAAGATTCTCCTGATGTAGTCGCTGGTACATTATGAGTCTTTGATCTTGATGTTTATTCTTTATTAGATCAAGGGGCTACTCTTTCTTTTGTAACTCCTTATATAGCAGTCCAATTCAATGTTAGTCCAGAAACTGTCCCAGAACCTTTCTTAGTCTCTACTCCAATCGGTGACCCAGTTATACCTAGACGGGTATACAGAAATTGCCCTGTCACATTCTCTCAGAAAGTCACCTCAGCAGATCTTGTAGAGTTAGAAATGGTAGACTTCGACGTCATTCTAGGCATGGCTTAGTTACATTCATGTTATGCCTCAGTCGATTGTAGAACTAGGATTGTTCGTTTTCAGTTTCCAGACGAACCAATCTTAGAATGGAAGGGTAGTAGCTTAGCGCCTATGGGTCGATTCATTTTTTACCTTAAGGCTAGAAAGATGATCTCTAAGGTTTATCTCTATCATCTAGTTCGGGTTAAGGATTCTCGTTCTGAATCTCCACCTCTTGAGTCAGTTTCTGTGGTTAATGAGTTTCCAGAAGTGTTTCCAGAAGATCTTCCTGGAGTCACTCCCGATAGGGAAATCGACTTTGGAATTGATCTTATTCTAGATACCCAGCCTATCTCTATTCCTCCTTACAGAATGGCTCCAGCTGAGCTTAAGGAATTGAAAGAGCAATTGAAAGACCTTCTAGATAAGGGCTTCATCAGACCTAATATTTCGTCATGGGGTGCACCAGTGTTGTTTGCAAAAAAGAAAGATGGTTCTCTCAGAATGTGCATTGACTATAGGCAGTTGAACAAGGTCACAATCAAGAATAAGTATCCCATCCCCAGGATTGATGACTTGTTTGACCAACTTCAGGGTGCTAGTCATTTCTCAAAGATAGACCTCAGATCAGGTTATCATCAGTTTAAAGTCAGAGATAGTGACATTCTGAAGACAACCTTCAGAACTCGGTATGGTTATTATGAATTTATAGTCATGTTATTTGGATTAACCAATGCTCCTGCAGCTTTCATGGATTTGATGAACAGAGTATTCAAGCAGTACTTGGACTTGTTCGTTATCGTATTTATTGATGATATCCTCATTTACTCTAGGAATGAGGAAAAACATGCGAGTCATTTGAGAGTTGTTCTGCAAACTCTCTAAGATCGCCAATTATTTGCAAAATTTAACAAGTGCGAGTTTTGGTTACAATCAGTTGCTTTCCTTGGGCATATTGGTCTAGTGAAGGAATTCGAGTAGATTCCCAGAAGATAGAAGTAGTGAAACAATGGCCCAGACCTACCTTTGCTACAGATATCAGAAGTTTCTTGGGTCTAGTAGGCTATTACAGATGGTTCGTGGAAGTATTTTCATCCATAGCCTCACCATTGACTAGGTTGACTCAGAAGATGGTCAAGTTTCGATAGTCAGATGATTGTGAGAAAAGCTTCATAGAATTGAAAACTAGGTTGACTACAACTCTTATCTTGACTCTACCTGAGGGTTCAAATAGTTATGTGATCTATTGTGATGCATCCAGGGTCGGCCTAGGTTGTGTGTTGATGCAGCGAGGTAATGTTATAGCTTATGCTTCTAGACAACTTAAGGTGCATAAGAAGAATTATCCGACTCATGACCTCGAGCTTGCAGCAGTGGTGTTTTCACTCAAGATTTGGAGACACTACTTGTATGGTGTTCATGTAGATGTGTTCACAGACCATAAGAGCCTCCAGTATGTATTCACCCAGAAAGAGTTGAATCTTCGCCAGAGAAGGTGGCTTGAGTTCCTCAAAGATTATGATATGAGCGTGCATTACCATCCAGGTAAGGCAAATGTAGTAGCATATGCTCTTAGCAGATTATCCATGGGTAGTGTAGCACATGTTGAGGAAGAAATAAAGGAGCTAACAAGGGATGTTCATAGACTTACTCGCCTAGGAGTTTGCCTTATGAGTATATCAGATGGTGGTGTAACGGTTCAGAATGGGGCAGAATCTTCTTTGGAAGTGGAAGTTAAGGAAAAGCAAGATAGTGATCCGATATTACTTGAACTCAAGGGTGCAGTCCATCAACAGAGAGTTAAGGTATTCTCCCAAGGGGGAGATGGTGTGAGTTGAGACAACATATTCTTGCAGAAGCCCATAATTCCAGATATTCTATTCATCCAGGTGCCACTAAGATGTACTGCGATCTGTGGAAAGTCTATTGGTGGAATGGTATGAAAAGAGATATAGCAGATTTTGTGGCCAAGTGCCCCAATTGCCAGCAAGTCAAGGTAGAACATCAGAAACCATGAGGCATGACTCAAGAGATTGACATTCCTACTTGGAAGTGGGAAGTGATCAACATGGACTTCATCACAGGTTTACCTCGTACTCGAAGACAGCATGACTCCATTTGGGTGATTGTTGATAGGGTTAGTAAGTCTTCTCGCTTTTTGGCGGTCAAGACTACAGATTCGGCGGAGGATTACGCCAAACTTTACATTAATGAGATTGTGAGGTTGCATGAGGTTCCTTTGTCTATGCATCTCAGATAGAGGTCCTCAGTTTACCTCTCATTTTTGGAAGTCATTTCAGAAAGGTCTTGGTACTCAGGTTAATCTTAGCACAACATTTCATCCGCAGACAGATGGTCAAGCAGAGCGTACCATTCAGACCTTAGAGGACATATTGAGAGCTTGTGTGATCGACTTCAAGGGTAGTTGCGATGATCACCTTCCTCTTATTGAGTTTGCCTACAACAATAGTTACCTATCCAGCATTCAGATGGCCCCTTATGAGGCATTGTATGGGCGTAGATGTAGATCTCCTGTGGGCTGGTTTGAAATAGGTGAAGCAGCCTTGATAGGGTCAGATTCAGTCCATTATGCTATGGAGAAAGTGCAACTTATCAGAGATAGACTTAAGACAGCCCAGAGTCGCTAGAAGTCTTACGCAGATATAAGGAGAAGGGAACCAGAGTTCTAAGTTGATGATTGAGTTTTCCTTAAGGTGTCACCTATGAAGGGGGTGATGAGGTTTGGCAAAAAAGGGAAACTCAGTCCCAGATATGTAGACCCTTACCAGATCTCGAAAAGGATTGGTAAAGTGGCTTATGAGTTAGAGTTGCCAGCAGATTTGGCAGCAGTACATCTAGTCTTTCACATTTCAGTTTTGAAGAAGTGTGTGGGTGATCCAGCATCTGTAGTGTCATCAAAGACTGTGGCTGTAAAAGATAGCCTTTTTTATGAGGATGTACCAGTTGAGATTCTTGATCGTTAAGTTAGAAGGTTGAGAAACAAAGAAGTCGCTTCAGTCAATGTTTGGTGGAGAAATCAGTCCATAGAGGGTGCTACTTGGGAAGCAGAGGCGGCCATGAAATCCTAGTATCCTCACCTCTTTCCTTCCGATTCCACTCCAGCTTGAGGTAATAGTTCCTCTTCAGTTTTTCAGTCACTCATGCGTAAATTCAGTCTTAAAATCATGTTCCTTCAGTTTGTACTTGCATTTTCAGCGTATTTGCATGTTTTTAGAACTCAGTTCAGTCAGAAATTCAGTTCTCAGTGTAGAATTAGGGATTGCAGCCCTCTCCCTCCACTTCAGCTAGTTTAGTCTTTATTCGAGGACAAATGGTCCTAAGAGGGAGATAATGTAACACCTCGTATTCGAAACAGACCAAAAATTCCAGATATTCAGAAGTTGCAGGTGCCATCGACAGAAGTCAACTACGGACCATCACTCAGCTCCGTTGATAGGCCAGTCAACTTTCAGTCTCAGTCGCAAACGACGGTCGACCAATATGGACCGTCAGTCGACTCACGGCCCGTCACTCAGCTCCGTCGATAGGCCAGTCAATTTTCAGTCTCAGTCGCAAACGACGGTCGACCAATATGGACCGTGAGTCGACTCACGGCCCGTCACTCAGCTCCATCGATAGGCCAGTCAACTTTCAGTCTTCAGTCATGAACGACGGTCGACAGTACGAACCATCAGTCAACTCACGACCCGTCAGTCAGCTCTGTCAGTGACTCCGACAGCTTTTAAGTCAAGGGTCTTTTGGTCTTTTCGTTATTCGTTTGGCCCCTAAGCTACGTTGTTTAGACCCTAAATTATGAGGTTTTAGTCATTTTAAGCCTAGAAACATAACTAGAACTTACCTAAGTCAAATCATTAATCAAAACTTAGAGAAATTAGAGCGTAAGAGGAGATAAGAGGCCAAGAACCCTAGTTCAAGAACACAACAAGATTCCATCAGTTCCAACTCCGAAATCGAAAGATTTTTCTGTGGAATTCGTCACCAAGTATGTGGGATTTCACTAGTGGGTTCCTTTCACCCATTAGGTCCCTAGTTTTCAATTAGTTTCTTGATTCCCTTATTATGAATAGACCTAGGGTTTCTTGAATGTTAGAATTATTGGGTTCTTAGCTGTTAGAATGATCTAAATCAGATTAGTATGTCAATATTCAGTTTATTGCATGAATTCCAGAACCCTAGCTATGTATTCCTTTAGTTCTTGAATTACACATACTAGGTCAGATATTTCAGTTATTCAGTTATACATGCCTCAGTTATTAATGCATCAATATCAGTTAATTGTTGCATACTCAGTTTGCATGTCCAGTTTGAGCTATCCAGTAACTTACAGAAAATCAGTCATAATGTGTTAATCGCTTAATGCATTGGGACTAGTATAATACCGAGTTGGAATAGGGTTCAGCGTACCCATACAGTCCTAGAACTACTAGCCACGTAGGTTGTAAGTCCACATTTAGCTTATGTGGTTTTATTATCGGTTATTAGTAGCTCCCACATTTCAGTTAGATTCTATTGCATTGACCATTTATCAGTATATCCAGCATTCAGTTTCAGCATGTTATAAATTGGTCACTGCATTCAGCTGTCTCAACATTCAGTATATATATCATGTTCAGATTATATCATTGCTTATTTGCTTTATTCAGTTATATGTTATTTCAATTGTATTCTATCTTGCATGCTCAGTACCTTTCAAGTACTGACGCATACTCTGCGCTACATCTTCTCGTGATGTAGGTTCAGGTTCTCAGCATCCAGATCATGCTTATATCGGTTCTCGATATCCAGTTCAGCAGAATCAGTGGTGAGTCCTCATTCTCCGAGGACAATAGTCATGAGTTTCTTTTCAGTATTTTTAGTCCTTTAGTTTCAGTTTTGCTAGACTTAGATAGGGCCTATCCCAGCATTTCTAGTTAGTTAGATGCTATTTTCAGACATAGATAGATTCAACTTAGAATTGAGTTAATAACTTCTTTGTATTAAATTCATCAGTTTTCATAAATCTCAGTTATAGTATATGGGTATTCCCCATCTTTTCATTTTATTTATGATTATAGCTTTTGCACAGTTTCTATTATTCAGTTTATATTTAGTATGCTCATGATCATGCCAACAGGGTTAGCTTGGGATCACTTGTGATCCTAGGTCCCGTGTCCGCGTCTCGAGGGTAGCTCGGGGTGTAACAATTCACCCTGTAACCCCAATTCTGCCTGAATTAGGACGACGGTGGTGGTGGCGTAGGAAGTTTTAGTTTCTCCAACTAAAATTTAATGTTTCTTTTCCCACCATTGTCATCCTAATTCAGGAAGAATTGGGATTATAGGGTGAATGATGGATTGTCATATACATTCTAGAGTGTTCCTCCTCCATCGCCTTGGTTGGATTATTTGTATTCATATCAGCCCATCTCTTCCTTCATCTCCTACTCCACCTTCTCCGTTACCGTGGCCTTCGCCAATAAATAATCAATATCCACCTCCATCCCCTCCTCATTCATCTCTTCCCCCACCGTACCCACTGCCGATGAGAAATCAATTTCCACCTCCACCTACGAATTTTTAGTATTTTCACAATTCGAACCTACACTCTAGACGTGGTCGACACTCAAAAATTATTGTTGGTCCCAAGTGAACCCTCATCCTGACTAACTACAAGCGGAAAACTAATTCAAGCAAAACAAGCTTAGAAATAGAATTTTGACCAAATACTCAATTCAAATGTCTGAAAATGCTTAAGTTCAATAAGGATAATACTTTGCAAAACATTCTCAAAACATCTCAACAAAAGGGAAGTAATGATAGACTCTTCAACTCTAACTATCTATGAAGCCTCTATAGTTCAACATGGATGTTGGGACAAGACCCACAACACCCTAAAAAGACTAAATTGAAAGGGGAAATCCTTCGAAATGCAATGAGGCTCACCAAAGTTAACTCAAATGTCAAATGATCTCAACGAAGCGCTTGTTTATGACCCTAAACATCTGTATCTGCATCATTATAAGATGCAGGTCGAATGATATTAGTACATTGAATGTACAAGCATGCAAGGAGAACTGAAAGCATAGATAACTGATCTGACAAGACTGGAAGGGTACTCACCTCAACTCAACTCAAATACAAAAGCAATAACAAAAGATAAAATGTTTAAAGCTTCATAATATATAGATACTAACTCAAGGATGTATATAAAAATACAATAATTTACTCTTTACTCTTATTTGGGAGATTCTCTAACCGACAACCATCACTATGAGTTATATGATGATACATCATCTCGACCACGCTACCAGAACTGTCCTATACCTTGCTGGGATATGAAATACCTCAACTTAGTGGATCCACTAAGCTATGCTAGAAAGTAATAAGGAGTCGTCTAAAAAGTACGATCTTTTACCCATGTTGGCTACATGGTTTATTAGAAATATGAGTTGTCTGAACTCATCCCATATCAGTGCTCAATAATACTCCCAATAATATATACTCATGCTCAAATGTACAAAACACACTCTTTCTCTAGTTTTAAAAAATTGCTCAAACTATCCTCTTAAAAGAGGTAACTGCTCTGAAATATCTTTGAACTCACAATCTCTTTTTAGAAATCAAAGTTTCTCTTTTCTCAATGTAAAAATGATACATTTGGAAATACTTAGTTCCCTTAAACTTTACTCAAAATGTCTCTTTAAACTTTCCTCAAAAACTCAGTTTAAAACACAAATATTGGCTTTAAAAGATTCTCAAGATGTATAACTCAAAATAGTGTTCATGCTGAAATATAGACATGAACGAATCAACTGAAGGATATAAATAACAATGTAGAAAACTCAATACTGAGAACTTAAAAACTCATAACTCAATGATACTACTCATCTCAAGAATACACAATTCACAGGGTTCATGCTGAAATATACACATAAACGACTCAGCTCAAGAATCTCGATGCATAACATATAGCAATTCAATATTAGGAATATAGTTTAAAAAGGGATCAGGAACTCAAGAACTCAAAATCCACTCAATAAAAGCTCTTGAACTTTCCTCTTAACTCACTTTAGTTTTGAATGTGCATTAAGACATGTGATTTAGAACATGTAGGAATTCTCAAAGGTAAATGAAGCCTTTAAGAGCTAATACAAGGACAGGAAACATAGCCACAACTTAAAGGAACATGAATCGGATGAAATAAAGAAAAGAATCGGCCAGTACTCTTTGGCATACTATTGGCATGTCGCTCCAAGGCCTGAACTTCAGAAGTCAAGACTTGGCGCACTGCTGGCGCATCGCCCCTGGTTCTGAACTACTGAAGTCAGGCCTTAGCGCTATCACGGCACGTCGCCTAGCCCCCAGAAACCCAACAAATTTTCAAGCTTAAATTAGGGTCCTAACTCGTTTAGAATAGGAAAAATTCTGCTAATCTCTTCTTGATTCTCAAACCCAACATGAATACATGAGGAATTCCATACAATCCCTTTGGGAATATAACTTTTACCAAAGATCCTCAACACAAAAGAATTCACAACCTCCATTGTTAAAGAATTGAACTAAAATCAAGAACTACGCAAGAATCCTTTAGATACAATGATTTCGTGGATAAATTAGATGTATGGCATGAGGATGAACAAGTACAAAACTCTAAGAAGATTTACATACCTGGAAAGAACAATGTTCTTGGCGAAAATCAACAAATCTTGAAAACCTAACTTTTCTCATCTTGGAACCTCGCTCTAATTTCTCTAAGTATATAGGAACGTGAAAAGGTGGTTTATCATCTAATCAAACCCTTAATTGGGTGAGGAAATAGTTAGGCTTAGTAGGAAAAGGAAAAGACCAAACTACCCTTCTAAAAATGAATATGATGCCTTAAATAGAGAGGTTTCACTCAAACGGGCATAACGTTTAACTCCAAGTTCGGAAAGAAACAAACCTGGTAGCGTTGGAAAGAGGACTCAAAGACATTTAATTTGATAGGTCATGGGCGACCTAACTCTTTATGTGCTAAAAGATATGGTCATTTGATGTTGACCCAAACTTAAAAATGATGGTGACTTGTACGAACCTCTCTTTAGATATTTCGAAATATGAGGTGTTACAAGTATCACTTGCTCCTTCATCTATTTCCCCACTGTCTCAGCTATGGTTCTCTCTGCTTCCTCCCCCACATTTTCAGCCAAGGTTCCCTCGGAAACCTCATTTATTAGTTCCCCCTCTAAACCAATGTTATGAAAGCAATTCTAGTACAGATAAAAATTCAGAATCTGGTTGGCGTGAGTCCTTGCATGGTAACCATGGTGTTCTCTTTAAACAACAAGGTCATCTCTTCCTCCATTTCTAGTGAAAAATTCCAATGATCCTTTAGGTAGAGTTGTGAATCAGGAGGAAGAGAGGAGGTTAAGGAAGAATAAAGAACTATAAAATCAAAGCATAAGCAATGATTAAGGGAATCACAGAATAGGATTCTAGAGAAAACCCAAAAGGTAGCTTTTGATATGAACGGTCATGGGTCAATTAGCACATCACATATGTCTGACATAATGATTGCCCCTTTTCTAAGTCGTGACATTTTGAAGACGTCGTCATTATTTCTTTGCGGAGGATGAAGAAGTGATGACATGAAAGAAAATTGGTTTAATTATGTATTTATTTCCAACCAAGTAGGGATGGCAATGGGGTGGGGCGGATGCGGGGCGGGGTGGGTTTAAGGCTATGTGGGACGGGGCGGGTTTAAGGTTGTGTGGTGCGGGTCGGATGCGGGGCAGGTATAGGTGATTTTATGTGGGTTCAAACTTAATTTTAACTTTTTACATGTTATAAGAGTGATAGAGCATTATTTATTAAGATAATTTCATTAAAGCTACTACAATATTCAAGATAATAAATGAAAATGGTTCAATAAAAAATAATACAATTTCTTACATGTTTCCCAATTGACCTCTAAAAAATAAAATTTTAAGTCACTTACCTATTAAATTAATACAACTTAATGAAAAAATGAATTTATTTTATGAATTTTATTTTTAGTATCAAACATAACTAGATAAAGAAAATATTAAAAAAATTATGCGGGGCGGGGTGAAAATGAAAAAAGTTGTTATGCGGGGCGGGGCTGGGTGGATTAAAAATTTTGCGGGTTAAGCTCAACCCGCACCACCCCCGCCCTACACCGCCCCATTGCCATCCCTACAACCAAGTGATAGTTTGATCATTATATGTTACAATTTCTCTGTTGGATTACTTATTTATTATTTGCTCCGCTGGAGATTTGAGATTTGAGTTTTCAAGGAATTTTTGACCACAATAAGCTATTTTAAAAACCAATTCACCAAACTAATACGCTTTTTAAATTTTTTACAAAAGTAGTATAAACGTACTTCATGGTAACGTTTTAGGTTATTTTTATTTTAAAAATTCAACGGACAAAAACTGACGGAGTTGACGATGTTAAATAAATAAACGTTACTATGAGTAACGTTTTAGGTGTAAAACGTTACTATGAGTAACATTTTAAGTGTAAAACGTTACCCACATATTTTTTTTAAAAGTGAATTGTGGTCACGTGGACCTTTTATTCATTCATATTCACAAATGTCACCATCCAAACAAAACAAAAATACCAAAAGAAAATACAGAAGGAACTTTCCAAAATACATTGGTTAGTCCAGATCTACAACTATGGTGGTTTTGAGAAACCTTCTTCTTTCACTTCATCTCAGCCCCTTCAGCTTCTTTCCAGGTATGTGTCCAAGTCCATTTCCAAGATTTTGCAGCTACGAATCGAGCTCCCTGACGTTCTTGTTCCTCTCTTTGCAGCGAGGTAGTCACCCTTGGCGGCGATTGACCG
>JAJOOH010019915.1:0-18393 GCA_029582605.1 Solanum gracilifrons | reverse complement strand
AAACATAGGTATAATACCTAGGAACATGCATGAGAAAGCATGGAAAGAATGAGGGAACATGGCGTTCTTGGCGCTCTGCAAGGCGCGGAGCGCCAGCCGTTGAAATTCAGAGGGCACCTGCTGGCACTCTGAGTGGCGCGCCACCCCAAGGGCTGGACTTCAGAGTCCCCTTTGAGGCGCGCTGGCAGGCACGACGCACCAACCCCCTTGCCCAGAAACTCGACTTTTCTTCCCTTTTTCTTCAACTCTAAACCATCCTTATTCCAATGGATTTAACCCCAAACACTAAGGATCATCAATCTCTCAACATACACTAGATTAAAACACAAATACACAACCCAATCATGTCCCACCACCAACAATAATTTCAACAACAATAACTAGCAACTTTAACAACTCCAACAACTTCAACAACAACAACTAACAACTTTAACTACATAACCAATTCTTTCTCAATAAATAAAAGGGGCTAGGTGTGTGGGGGAAAGGATCACCCAACACTAAAAGCTCACATACCTTGATAGGGATCACCCCTGACGAAAATCCACGATGATCTTGTCGGAAACTTGTTGATCTCCTCGATTTTTCTCTTCTTCTTCTCCTTCTTCTCTTCTTCTTCTCTTCTTCACTCTCAAGCCCTAGCTTTCACTCTCTTAAAATGGAACAAAAATTATCTAAGTATCAGCCTAACTCAACAATATAACCTCAAAAGAAATAGCTAGGGAAAAGACCAAAATGCCCTTAATTTTCCGGCAGATTTCCCTGCCAACAGCCCAACTTCTAAAGGGCATAACTTGCTCATACGAACTCGGAATTGAGCAAACTCGGCGGTGTTGGAAAGATCATTCCACAAGCTTCACAACCATAACTGGAACTACTCCTAGCTCGTCCTGAGTTGGAAGTTATGACTGCTCAAATTTGTCCAAAAATTCATTTTTTTCACGCTTAGCCAAATTTCCAAAATTTTAAATTCTTTCCATAAACGACTATTTTCGATTTTTAAGCCGCTTCATAGTTATTTCATCTTACCGGATGTTACAGACTGTAAGTAATGAGATGTCATATATTGATCCTTACGTGTTAGATTCATGGTTTTGGATACAAATTGTGTTTAAAATGATTGTTGCATAGTTTCGAAAGTGTTTTATCGATGTTAGATTTGAATGTGTTGTTTTCTCATCACTTGAGGACAAGTAGTGGTTCTAAGTTGAGGATGTTGATGTGCCGCGAAATCATGGCACATTTGATGCTTGAAAATTAAGGATTAATACTAGAATTGAGTGTGTTTTTGTATGATTTGATGTGTTTGTTGATGGTGTAGGCATAATCTGTCTGCTGTAGAAGACTGAAAAAAGAAGCAGAAAATGATGATGATCATGTAAAGTTCACGGCCAACTTCATGGACCATAACCTTCATAATGGTCTGTGGTTGAACCCGTGAGTTTGAACCAGTGAAGAGGCTAAGGAAAGTGTGAAAGTGATGGGGGCCAAGTTAAGACCACGGGCACCTAAACGGGCCATGGTCAGCATGACGACCCATGGTGTTGATCGTGGTCCTGATTTAGTATGCTAGCATTTCAGACCAAACTTAGGTAGGTAGAAGTGAAGATCACGAACGCCTTTATGGGCTGTGAGGAATAAGACGGATCGTGATAGTGTCCGTAGTGACCTTTTCAGTGGGCAGACATTGAAGACCCAATGTGGGAAAAACCAAGTGAAGATCACGGACAACTTCACGGATCGTGGTTCCTATGACGGTCCGTGATGTTTTCCGTGGTAACTGTTCCAGTGTCAAGGCGTTGAAGACCCAATCTTTAGGAAAGGCCAAGTGTAGACCACGAGGGCTTCACGGACCGTGAATCACTTCACGGGCCATAGAATTGGGCATGAAGGGCCCGACATTTCAGTCCTACTTCGAGTAGGACTCTGTTTTAAAACACTTATTTGAATTATTAGGTCTTTTTTTTTTGTTTTTATGGTCTCTTAGCTTGAATGACGACTAAGTTCCCATTATTCCGAGTTTGTGATTTTTGGATTTGAACATTGAAATCAGTTTGAAGTTTGGATTTCGATTCTTGAATTATCAAAGCGTCTTGTTGATTTGTTGATTTTTTTAAGTCTTTCCTATCATGTTTTCATTTAATATCTCTAATTTTTTACGTGAAAATATGAGTGGCTAAACACCACGACTGGGGTTGTGAGATCCATGACGAAATTCTAAATGTGATTTCGTAAAATGAATGAAAGGCAATCTGTGGTTATAATCTGTAGTCAGATTTCGTTATTCTTATAATCTGATGAGTGTACGCATTAGATTGAGCATGTATCTAAAATTTGTTCAAGAGAAAAATACCAATTAGGAAAAAGTTGAACTAACCTAACGAATTGGAGTTAAAGTTTGAGTTCGAGAGAAAAGAACTTTAACACCAAACCATTATAAGCGAGGGTCAATGTTAGTAACACTCTAGGGCCGAAAGGACGTGAGTGAAACTTGTTTGATTAGACTAAGAAGTGTCAAATGAAATTAACTCGCATATATGTTGTAAACATTGAATTGCCTGAACTCAATTACGGAAGAACATTAGAACTAACGTTACGGTGAACACAAACCTGGTTTCTCTTAATCAACTGAATCAACTTTCTAACGTAATATTCTGGAGTCGTTAATCTGGATTTCTACTGGAAGTTTTAGTAATTATAATATTTAAACCAAACCTAAGTTATTTTCTGTCATTGTTTGTTTAGGAGATAATAACGACATTCAAATAAACGCGACAGTGAAACCATTTCGGTGAAAAAATTCTCTGTGGGATCGACCTCAACTCAAGTTGAGTTTTGTAAATTGACATCGACTGTTTACACCTCTTAATTGAGGTGTGAGTTTGGACGTATCACCAAGGCAAGGACCTTAACTTCTATCTTAGGTGGATCCACTAGCTATGTCACTTGAGATAATTCCTACGGGGGCATGTAGTTAGGGACAAGGAGATTGCTACTAGAGACCCGACCTCTACTAACAGGAGAGTATCCATCTGAATATCGTCTCGGTGCTAAGTAAGAATCCCAACGGAATAGTAATAAACATAAACATATCATCATACATGGAAAAGTACAATTAAGTTACTAATCCAAGCTATCATAGAATAGCTCCTTATATCATGAACCATGCATCTGGAGAAAACCTTTCACCAATCATGACTCCTTAATGTGAGAAAATCTTTCACAATTATATTGATGTTTATCTTACAGAAACCTAGATCATAAAACGCTCATTTTTATAAATCATGCATAACTTTTCATGAAAACAACATTCATAGATTCATAGCTTCTTCATCAGTTTGTGTCTTTAAGAGTTCATAGTCAAAATCATGAATAATGCATGTGTTCATATGAAATAAATTAGAAAGCATGTAATTGAGTCAAAACAATCATAATAAAATAAAAATCAAACAATTGAATCAACATAATTAGAACCCATGAAGAATAGAATGAAAACTTAATCAATTGGATTGAAATTGAGCTTGCAGAATTGAGATATCTTTGGGGCTGAATGGGTGAATGGAACCATTGATGAAATCCTAAATACCTTGATAAATAAATCCAAAAAGCAATGGAGAAAAAGGAAACTTAAAGTTTGGAACCCTAACTTTATTCCTTGAGCTTGTGAGAGAATTGGAGGGGCTGAACTTGGATGGAATATGGGAATGTGAGTGAATGTGATGGTTTGGGCTGAATTAGTAAAAGAAGCGTAGTTATAGGACTTAGAATTTGGCCCAAAACTACATACTATAGGTATTTAATGCATTAGAAAAAGACCTCAATACCCTTAAGAAATAATTGTCAAACAGTCCTACGATTCAGACATACGATCCATAGAAGTTTCTACGGCGCATATTGGTCAACCGTAGAACCAACTTCAGAAACCCAAATTCACCTTACTTCCAATGAAACCAATCTACAAATCGTCGACCTCCCTATGGTCTGTAGACCCCATCCGTAGTTCTCAATATTTAGGTTAAAATTTTACTAAGTCTGAAACCCATCTACGATTCAACAAACTTTCTACGACCCATCTTATCCATTCGTAGGTCAAACTTCAGAAACTTGAAATTCCAAAAACTCATCTCCAGGTCTACGACTCCATTCCTACGATCCGTAGAACTTCCTACAGTCTTAAATAGGACTCGTAGTCACTGCCTCAGTGCCAAAAATAAAATAAAAAATCTTTCCTACTTGACTTTCAAATTTACGAGGTGTTACAAGCTAACCCTCCAAACTGCCCATGCATCTGAAGTAGTTGGAGCATAGTACCGGTAACATGAAATATCGCGTTTCCCACAATCGGGGGTAAGTGGATAGCACTAGCGCTACCAAGACCTTTCAAATCACCACCATCATCCATTTGGTCATGGTTGCTAGCGGCTTCACTACCAGGTACACTCATGTCATCACCTTTCAAGATAACAGCCAAGCAAACAATGGTAAGAGTGTTCAATTATAACAAAACTAGTTCACAAAATCACTTCAAAATCATCTCCAACCTATCTCTAGTTTACCTTTCATTCTCTATATTCTGAGTGTAAAATAAAGACTGTCCTCTCCAACTCACCTTCATATTACTCTCTATCCTCCATTTATACAGATGTAACAGAAGTTCTCCAAATTTGGAGAACTACTATTCATCTCTTTATTTCATTTTTGATTAATTTAATATTATTTCTATTTCATCATTAATTAAGCCTATATTATTTGTAATTATTGTCTAATGTAATATAACATCTAAAAATATATTATTGACAAGTTACTACTTGCAGCCGAATTAAAAAAATTTCGATTTTATTTTTAAAAAATTGTCACTTTAAATATGTAATTTAAAATTATTTATATTATATAAGACTATTAATTAAGTCTTTAATATTTGTAAATACTTTCTAAGTAATATATCATCTAAAACATATTATTGATAAGTATACTGCTTCCATTCTGAATTAACAATTTTTCTAATTTAATTTATTTTAAAAAAATTGTCACTTTAAATATGTAATCTAAAATAATAATTATTTTTCACTATGAAGAATGTACAAAATTTACATGATAATTCAAACAATTGACATTTATGTTATAGTAATAAATTATTAAACTACATTTTTTAATGAGCATGAAAATACTTGATGCAATAGTTCAAAATGGAATAGGCGAAGTAAATTATAACACGAAATAATTGAATACAAGATGAAATTGTTGATTCAAATTTTTTAGCTACACATAAAAAAAAGTATAAAAAATTACTCATTTTGAACTTCGTAATGCATTACTAGAGCATTTATGGAAGCAACGTGATAGTCTTGAAAATTGAGTATTACGATGATGCAATATTTATTATGTAGTTGTATTTCATCAATGATTTCACTTTTATTTGAATTGTTCATTAATATGTATTATATATAATATTTGTTGCAATTTATGTTATTTAGAAATTTAGAATAAAATATAATTTATATTAAATGAAGAATTTGAAAAGAATAAAATCTTATATTACATGAAGATTATATAGATTATAGGGTAATTATTTGGAAAAAGAAGAAATGATTTATATTATGAAATAAGAAAATAAAAATGAATTAGAAATAATAATATAATATTGAAGAAAGAGAAATGAATTATTTTTTAGAGAGTAAAATAGAGAATTGAGTTGGAGATGCCCTCAAAAAGAAATCTATGCACCACTCCCAAGCAGAGGTGCTATTTTGATAACGTTCAAATCTACGATTTACGAATCAACATACACACAATCGATAGCAATAAAGAACACAAGAAGTGGTTGGAATTGAATTCCACAGGGAGTGGAATAGGCGAGACTTCATTAAGAGGTAAAATTATGTACTTATTTCTTGTAAAATTATAGAGCCAATCGTTAATATAAATTCAAATTGGAGAAGTTTCAAATTATCAATATAGTATTTGATTAACAAATTGTTAACACGATCAAAAGATCAAGGGGTTATAACAAGCAAGAGATGAATCTTAGGGATGCGCATAATTGAATGTCAATTTCAAACATGGGTAATCGTATTGCTCAACATAGTTAATCATCATCAACAGGCAGGTTAGATCACAAATAATACGATAAGCATTTCTCAATTGCAAATCGACTTCCATGGGAGTTCTATCGAATCTCAACATGGGTGCTACACCTAACCAATCTAAAACCTTAAAATAGTTTCCTTTTTCAATTAAAAATAGCAATTGAAACTAATCAATGGTTATTAATCAACTCACCCACTCCATACACCTTTCTCAAGCAAGCATAAAGATATAGACTAGAATTGAATTTGCAACCTCAATTCATAAATGAAAACATGATAAGCTAATTAAACATATTTCATATTAACAAAAAATGAGCATTTATAAGAACCCACATTAAATCTATTATCCAACTACACTCCACATCCCTAGCATAAAGGGGTTTAGCTACAAATACTTAAATTAAAGAGAATTATACCAAAGAAGAAGTTGTCCATTCAGTCTAGATTATCGTGAACGGCAGAGCCCATCGGGTTCGTCAAACCTCATTCAACATATGAAGCCTTGAAGCAAAGTTTAAAAAGTGAGAAGAGAGAGAAGTCGGCAAAACCCTCAAAATTTCAAGAGCAAACTAGCCAAAAAACCAAGATTTTAAGAATGTTCTAAGTACTGTGGGTTCAAAGTTGTCACGACCTAAATTCATAAGTCGTGATGGCACCTATGTTCCCAACCAATAGGTAATCCAATCCAACATATTTTACCAAGTTTAATTAACTAATGAGGTAAAAAGGTAAACAACAAGTAAAAAGATCCAACACTAAGTTCTTTATAAATATGCAATGTGGAAAGCTAAAATAGCACCCAAGAATTGGTGTCATAAGTACAAGAGCTTCTAAATATGATGCAAGTCTGAAACTAAAATGATAAATACAAACATAAGGGATATCATTTCTAAATACTAAAATAACAGAATAAATAAAAGATAAAGGGAAGTGTGGGCCACGGAATAGCCAAGCAGCTTACCACAACTCCAAGATACTCCAAGCTCGGACTCAAAAAGCTCCACGAGATATGCTCGTACTCGGAATCGAATCTACACCACAAAAGAGTGCATCAAGTGTAGTATCAGTACGAAACCACGTGTACCCAGTATATCTCATAGACCGACAACAAAGAAGTAGTAACCGGAGTTTATATAAGAAATCAGTTCTTTACTTATACAAGTCTATATTTACCAGTCAAGTTCACGTAATGTACAACCACCAATAAAGTACGTAATCAACAAGAATAAATGAGGTAATTAGATGCAATGCAATGTGACACCATGAAATGATATGCCTCAGATGTCAAGTATTCTCTCAACCGTACATACATGATACTGCTTGGAAATACATCGAGAGTTCATGACCCATGGGAGACTCACGAGGTCCATTTACCGACACAGACGATCTTCACGTATCTGTGCGGATGATCTCAACTCACTATCATAAAATTTAACAATTTACCGCGCGGACGATCTCCACGTGCCCAAATTATAATCTTAATATCTCACCATCCCCAGCACGGACGATCTCCACATTCCCTACTTATACCCAATATCATGTCAATGTATGTGCACGATATGACTTCAAACAAAGGGGATGATGATGCATCTCAATCAATCAAATATCAACATAATACATAACCACCTCAACTATCACAGATATACGGGTTCAATAAAGAACACAATCACACATAAGAAATCAAGTCAATAATACATCAACTAATGCACATATGCTTTGGCATTCCAAGATTACAATCCATATTCTATAGTAATAAACTTTCCCTTTATAACATCGGTACTCGTACCAATGCCCGTCACACCATTGGTACGAGACCCCCATCTTTTGCTCTTACACATTGTCTATTCCGTTTTTATTCTTTAATTAGAAAAATGTTTTTCAACGAAGTCTAAAAGTCTTAACATACCTTGAGTGCCGAACACATGCCATGAATCATCAAGACATTTTCTTCCCTTTTCGCAAAGCTTCAGAACATTCCCAATCTACCAATTATGCAATATTTGTAAGTAAGCGAGTTCATAGACACCCATATTGTTATAGGTCTAACAAAGACACACAAACTCACTCATAATTCAATTCAAGCTCTTAATCTTGATATAATTTATATTTCAATAATCATATTTGCTAAATTTGAAGCCTAGGGTTAAGCCTCAGTCTCTCCAAATATCCTAATTTACTAATGTTGATATAATATAGTACACCTAACATCTAATTATCACAACGATTCTCAACAGAAACCAAAATAAATTTTCACTAAAAGGGACGCTACACTTTTTTACAACATAGCATTCTAGTTCCCTTCCAATATAATCTTTAATAATGATCCTAATCATTACCTAATGATTGACCCCTCCACCCTAATAACTCCATTATACCAGAAAAGGTAGCACGTTGCAGCCTTTCAATTTTCCAATTTGAAATCATATTTTCTTTCCTAATACTAATCTAATTGCTAACAATACTAATAATTAACCATCACCGACTTTGACCCATTACTTCTTATCACGTCATTTTTCATTTATTCTAACTAATATAAATTACTAATAATGTTGTTAAATTATAATATGCCATAATACTGTAATGGTATTCATCATTCAACAAGAATTTGAATACAAAATTGATAATCTCTACAAACATGTACCTGACGTTTCACTTTGTCTTGCGGCGTCGCCCTTCCCCCTCTCTCTGTTCTCTATCTGAAGGTCAAGATATTAGACCCACTAACTTATTTCAATACATGGGCCAAGTAGTACAGGTATTAAAAAAAGGGTAAACAAATTATACACTTGGCCCATTAACTATCATTATATTAATTATTTAATAAATATTTGTTAACTAAATAATTGTAGTTACCGAATAGTTTAAAATTTCCATTTAATTTTTTTACGAAAAGAGTCAAAATAGTCCTTGAGCTCAAACCAACCTAGCGGGTCGTTACATCATATACCACTTAAACAAGCGTTCGTCCTCAAACGGTAAAAGAATAGAACGCACCTGAACGCTCAAAAATCTGAGGTTATTTACTCCTCATGTTTGACTCGGTCTCCTATGTAGCCTCCTCCACTTGATGATGCTTCCATTGAGCCTTTACTGAAGCAATCTCCTTCGACCTCAACTTTCTAATTTGCCTATCCAAATTGGTTATCGGCTAATTTGATCAAGTAACACTGAATTCCATTGAATCACATGAGCACCACCCTGATGATACTTCTTTAGCATCAAAATATGAAATGTAGGGTGAACACCCGACAAACCAGGCGGAAGAGCCAACTCATACACCACCTCACCAATATGCTCAACAATTTCGGAAGGACCAATATACCTTGGGCTCAACTTGCCCTTCTTTCCAAATCTCATCACACCCTTCATGGGCGAAACCTTCAATAGAACCCGCTCTCCAACCATGAACTCCAAATTACAAACCTTTTGATCTGCATAACTTTTTTGCCTACTCTTAACATGAGAAGTCTATCTTGGATCAACTTGACCTTGTCCAAGGACTCCCTCAACAAATCTGTACCCCACGGTCTAACCTCAAATGCATCACCATACAAAGCCTCAAATGGTACCATCTCAATGCTCGAATGGTAACTATTATTGTAAGCAAACTCCGCTAATGGCAAGAACTGATCCCAGTGACCACCAAAGTCAATCACACATGCCCGTAACATGTCCTCAAGAACCTGAATAGTCCGTTCAGACTGACCGTCTGTCTGAGGATTGAAGGATGTACTAAAGATCCACCCGAGTGCCCAACTCCTTCTGTAGAGACCTCCAGAAATGAGATGTAAATTGTGTGCCACGATCTGAAATAATAGAAATGGGAACCCCATGCAAATGAACTATCTCTTGAATATAGATCTTGGCTAACTTCTCTGAATTATAGGTAGTCTGAACTGGTACGAAGTGTGCAGACTTAGTCAATCGATCCACGATGACCCATATAGCATCAAACTTACCAATAGTACGCGGCAACCCTACCACAAAGTCCATAGCAATACGCTCCCACTTCCACTCATGTATGGGCATCATCTGAGTTACACCTCCAGGATTTTGGTGTTCATACTTCACTTGCTAACAGTTTAAACACTGAGATACTTAATCTACTATGTCTCTCTTCATACAACACCACCAATAATGCCGCTTCAAGTTACGATATATCTTAGTAGCCCTCGGATGAATAGAGTACCTCAAACTATGTGCCTCCTACATGATCAGTCTAGTCAAATCACTTGTCCGAGGAACACAAATACGACCTTTTATCCTCAAAACTCCCTCACTATCAAGAATTGCATCCTTGGCTTCTCCCTTTGATACCTTGTCTCGCATTTTACATAAATCACCATCATCAAATTTTTGAGTCCAAATTTTTTCCAACAAGGATGACCTAGCCTCCAAATAAACCAAAACTTTACCAGATTCTAAAATATCAAGCCTCACAAAGCTATTGGCCAAGGACTGGACATCCCTAGCTAAAGGACGCTCGTCAACCTGTAACATGGCTAGACTACCTATACTTACCGCCTTTCAACTAAAGGCATCTGCTACCACATTTGCCTTGCCTGGATGATAAAGAATAGTCATGTTGTAGTCTTTGAGCAACTCCAACCATCTTCGATGCCTCAAATTTAGATCCCTCTGATTGAATATATATTGGAGACTACGATGATCCGTGAAGACCTCACAATGTACCCCATAAAGATAATGCCTCCAAATCTTCAATGCAAACACTACAGCCGCCAACTCTAAGTCATGAGTAGGGTAATTCTTCTTGTGAATCTTCAACTGCCTCGAAGCGTAAACTATCACTTTCCCTTTCTGCATCAATACACAACCAAGACCAATCTGAGAAGCATCACAATATACAATAAAACCCTCTCCCTCCACGGGTAGAGTTAAAATCAGAGCAGTAGTCAATAAAGTCTTGAGCTTTTGGAAACTCACCTCACACTCGTCAGACCACTGAAACGTCACTTCCTTTTAGGTCAATCTAGTTAATGGGGATGCAATGGACGAGAACCCCTCTACAAATCGTCGATAATAACCTGCAAGGCCTAAGAAGCTCCGAATCTCAGTAACTGAAGCAGGTCTGACCCCAATCTTGAACTGCCTCAATCTTCTTAGGATCCACAATAATACCTTACTTGGACACTACATGTCCCAAGAATGCTACCGAACCAAGACAAAACTTACACTTGGAAAACTTTGCAAAGATCTTCTTCTCATTCAGAATTCCAAGCACAATCCTCAAATGATGCTCATGTTCCTCCTTACTATGAAAGTATATCAATATATCATCTATGAAGACAATAACAAATGAATCCAAGTACGGTTTGAACACTCCGTTCATCAAATCCATAAAAGTTGTTGGGGAATTAGTCAATTCGAAAGACAGCACCAAAAACTCGTAATGGCCATAACGTGTCTGAAAAGTTGTCTTAGGTATATCCTCCATCCTATCCTTCAGCTGATGATAGCCGGATATTAAGACAATCTTGGAGAAAACTGAAGCACCATGCAGTTGATCAAATAAATCATCAATACGAGGTATCGGGTACTTATTTCTGATGGTTACCTTGTTCAACTATCTATAGTCAATACACATACGCATAGATCCATCTTTTTCTTCACAAATAACACTGGAGCACCCCATGGAGATACACTCGATCTTATAAAACCCTTGCTTAACAAATCCTGCAACTGCCCATTCTACTCTTTCAATTCAGTCGATGCCATAAGATAAGGAGGAATGGAAATAGGTTGAGTGCATGGCTCTACGTCAATACAAAAATGAATATCACGATCAGGTGGAAGACTTGGTAAATCTGTCGAAAATAACTCTGAAAATTCACTCACCACCGAAATAGACTCAGCATAGGAGTCTTAATGCTAGTATCTCGAATGTGCGCCAAGTAAGCGAAACATCCTCTCTCTACCTAGTGACAAGCCTTAATAAATGATATCACCCCTTTAGGAGGGTGACTAAGAGAACCTCTCCATTCTACTATAGGAATTTTTGGCATAGCTAATGTAACTGTCTTGGCATGATAATTTAAAATTGTGTGATAAGGAGATAACCAATCCATACCAAGAATCACATCAAAATCTACCATATGTAAGACCTTTAAATCTGCATAAGTGTCATATCTCATCAAGGTAACTATACATAATCGATACACCCGATCTACCACTACAGAATCCCCAACAGGAGTAGAAACATATACCGAAAAATCAATAGACTCACATAATATATCCAGACTAGAAGCAAAATATGTGGACACATAAGAATAAGTAGAGCCTGGATCAAATAATACAGTAGCTGGTCGATGACAAACCGGAATAATACATGTGATAGCAGCATCTGAAGCCTCAGCCTCTAGCCTACCCAAAAAAGCATAACAGTGAGAATGACCACCCTCAGATTGTGAACCTCCATGACCACCACCTCGACCAGAAGGAGAACTACCTCTACCTGAATGAGAACCACATCTACCACTATGTACACCTCCCCTAGTTGGAGGTTGTGTAGCCCTGAAAGTCAAAGCCTGAGAACCCTGATGTAAGCCCCCACGTCTGGTCCAAGGGAAGTCTCTCACAAAGTGTCCCATATCACCACACTCAAAAGAACCCCTACGAGACATAGGCTGATGAGAGAAACCTGAATGATCAGAATGTCCTCTATGACCTACAGGTCTAGAAGATGAACCCTGTAAACTATGCACCAAACTCAAAGAACTATGCCCAGCGTAACCAGCCTCAGACGCTGGTATAGCAGCATGAATGGGTCTTCTAGACTGAGAGTGATAACCTCTCCCTAAGTATCCTCGACTCCTAAGCGGAGCACCACCATAATCACCTAAATGACGGGTCCTCTTGCCTTCACGCTGCTCAAATCCCTCACGTCAAATCATCTCTAACTCCTTAGCAGCATCTACCACCTTCTGGAAGGGAACACCAGAAATACCAACCTGAGAAACTCCAAAACGAATCGGAACAATCAGCCCCTTAACAAACCTTCTCACTGTCTCAGCCTCTGTGGGAAGTATCATTGAAGAATGCCTATCCAAGGCATGTAATTTAGCCTCATACTTAGCGACTGACATATCATCTTGCTGCAAACCCTCGAACTCGCCCTCTTGCGCTCCTTTGTGTGGAACAAACTTGGCTAGAAATACCTGAGTAAACTGAGTCCATGATAGTGGAGGGGATCCAGCTGGCCTACTACTAATATAATCCCTCCACCACTGCTTGGCAGAGCCAGTCATCTGAAACGTTGAGTAGTCAACTCCATGAGGCTCCACTAATCAAAGATTATGCAACCTCACATGACAACTAACTATAGATTCATATGCATCCTCAGTTAAGTCACCAGTATAAGTTAGGGGATTCATCACTCTAAACCTCCCAAACATCTTTTGTTGATCAATGGTCATGGAAGACCTGTTCCCCAAATGTGATGCAATACCTGGAAATTCAATACTATCTAAATGGGGAGCTACAGCAGTAGCTGGCTGAGTCCTCAGAGTCTGAGAATCTGGAGCAACCATCGGATCTGGAGTCTGACCTCCAACACGGATCTGTGAGGCATCAGAGGTGACAGGAAAATTTCCCGCATGAGCCATCCCCTCTAGAAGTCCTAACATACGGTATCTTGAAGCACTGGGGTGGCAATAATACTGGGTGGACCTAAGATGGTCCAGCCCCCTCGACACGATCCTGTATATCCCCATGAATAACATCTGCATCAGGAGGTACTGTCCTATCATGGCACAAGGTAGCTATTGGTACTTGTCCTTCCACAGGAGTTGTAATACGACCTCTACCCCGACCACGACCTAGACCTCGTCTCCTGACTCTACCTCGGATTGTGCTCACAGCAGCAGGCGCAGGAATAGGATCCTGATCACCACTTGTAGATGTAGGAGACCTCACCATAAGAGAGAATTAGATATCAAAATTAGAATTTCAACAAAGTCAAGTGTGCACGATAAGGAATGAAAGAATAGAACTTTCCTAAATGTCATATAGCCTCTCAAAGATAGGTATGGACGTCATCATACCGATCCAAAAGACTCTACTAGATATTGCGCTTCTACTCGTGAGACTGATGAAACTAGGGTTGTGATACCAAATTGTCACGACCTAAATTCACAAGTCGTGATGGCACCTGTGTTCCCAACCAATAGGTAAGCCAACCCAACATTTTTACCAATTTTTATTAACTAATGAGGTAAAAAGGTAAACAACAAGTAAAATGCTCCAACACTAACTTCTTTATAAGTACGAAATGCGGAAAGCTAAAAGACCACCCAAAATTTGGTGTCATAAGTACAAGACCTTTTAAATATGGTGCAAGTCTGAAACTAAAATGACAAATCCAAACATAAGGTATATCATGTTTGAATACTAAAATAACAGAATAAATAAAAGATAAATTGAAGTGTGGGCCACGGAACAGCCAAGCAGCTCACCACAACTCCAAGATACTCCAAGCTCGGACTCAAAAAGCTTCACGAGATGTGCTCGTACTCCGAATTGAATCTGCACCACAAAAGAGTGCAACAAGTGTAATATGATCATGAAACCACGTGTACCCAGTATATCTCATACACCGACAACAAAGAAGTAGTGACCGGAGTTTATATAAGAAAATCAGATTTTTACCTATACAAGTCTATATTTACTAATCAAGTTCACGTAATGTACAACCACCAATAAAGTACATAATCAACAAGAATAAATTATGTAATGAGATGCACTACAATGTAACACCACGAAATGATATGCTACAGATGTCAAGTATTCTCTCAACTGTATATACATGATACTCCTCGGAAATATATCGAGAGTTCATGACCCATGGGGAACTCACGAGGTCCATATAACGATACAGACGATCTCCACGTGTCTGTGCGGACAATCTCAACGCACTATCATAAAATTTAACAATTTCCTGCACGTACGATCTCCACGTGCCCAAATTATAATCTTAATATCTCACCATCCCAGAACGGATGATCTCCAAGTGCCCAACTTATACTCAATTTAAAGTCAATGTATATGCACAATATGGCTTCAAACAAAGGTGATGATGATACATCTCAATTAATCAAATATCAACATAATACATAACCACTTCAACTATCACAGATATACGGGTTCAATAAAGAACACAATCACACATAAGAAAGCAAGTCAATAATACATCAGCTAATGCCCATATGCTTTTGGCATTCTTGGATTACAATCCGCATTCTATAACTTTCCCTTTATAACACCGGTACTCGTACTAATGCCCGTCACACCATTGGTACGAGACCCCCATCTATCACCCTTACCCATTGTCTATTCTATTTTTAATCTTTAATTAGAAAAATGTCCTTTAACGAAGTCTAAAAGTCTTAACATACCATGAGTGTCGAACACGTGCCACGAATCCTCAAGATTTTTCCTTCCTTTTTCACAAAGCTTCGGAACATTCCCAATCTACCAGTTATGCAATATTCGTAAGTAAGCGATTTCATAGACACCCATATTGTTATAGGTCCAACATAGACAAACAAACTCACTCATAATTCAATTCAAGCTCCTAATCTTGATATAATTTATATTTCAAGAATCATATTTGCTAAATTTGAAGCCTAGGATTAAGCCTCAATCTCTCCAAATATCCTAATATACTAATGCTGATATAATGTAGTACACCTAACGTCTAATGATCGCAAGAATTTTCAACAAAAACAAAATAAATTTTCACAAAAAGGGACGCTACACTTTTTACAATACAACATTCTTGTTCCCTTCCAATATAGTCTTTAATAACGATCCTAATCATTACCTAATGATTGACTCCTCCACCCTAATAACTCCATTATACTAGAAAAGGCACCACGTTGCAGCCTTTCAATTTTCCAATTTGAAATCATCTTTTCTTTCCTAATATTAAACTAATTGCTAACAATACTAATAATTAACCATCACCGACTTTGACCCATTACTTCTTATCACGTCATTTTTCATTTATTCTAACAAATATAAATTACTAATAATGTTGTTAAATTATAATATGCCATATAACTGTAATGGTATTCATCATTCAACAAGAATTTGAATACAAAATTGGTAATCTATAAAAACTTGTACCTAACGTTTTCACTTTGTCTTTCGATATCGCCCTTCCCCCTATCTCTGTTCTCTATCTGAAGGTCAAGGTATTAGACCAACTAACTTATTTCGATACATGGGCCAAGTAGTACAGGTATTAAAAAAAGGGTAAACAAAGTATACATTTGGGCCATTAACTATCATTATATTAATTATTTAATAAATATTCGTTAACTAAATAATTATAGTTACCGAATAGTTTAAAATTTCCAATTAATTTTTTAATGAAAAGATTCAAAATAATTCTAGAGCTCAAAACGACCTAGCGGGTCGTTACAAAAGTGATGAAAGATACTTTATCGTTCTCTAGAAAATAATTTATACCTTCCCAAAAGCTGGCAAACATTTATACTGTAAAGTTCATTCGGGCGATACTAGTTGGGATCGCCAACTAATTCGGTGAGTCACCGACTACTCTCTCTTCTCGCCCTTTCTACATTTCTTCAAGGTTTCAAATGTGGAATGAGGTTTGGCGAGCCCGATGGGTTTCGCCGTTCATGATCAGCTAGTCGTCGATTCATACTTATGATCGTCAAGTTGTTATCCATTTGTAGCAGAACTTTTAGAATATTTTTGCAAGGTCACCAAGGCTCATCGACCTTGTTGGCGAGTCTCTATTGGAGCCTTTTCCTCGTTGATCAGCTTTGAGATTTTTAATAGAAGTCTTAGTTATTTTTGGCGAGTCACCATTCACACTTGCAAGATTCAGCTTTCTTTTCTTTTCTTTCTATGTTTTTGGTTTTTTTTGCGTGCATTTGTCCTTTGCCTTGTCTTTAAGGCTTCATAGCTGCAATTCAATAGTTTAGTATCAAAAATGGACATACAAGGGCATCGATGACACTTTTTAATGAACTAAAAATCCTTTAATGAGTCCAAAATGCATGAATCGTCAATTCCCTTGAACAATATTTTGGAGGTAAAGATATTTGATGTGGGGAAATCGACTTCATGGGTCATTTTCCACCTTCCAATAGGAACCAATTCATCTTTTTTGTTGTAGAGTACGTGTCAAAGTAGGTTGAGGTTGTGGTTCTTCCTAATAATGATTCAAAAATGGTCACTAAGTTCATAAAGAAGCTAAAACATATTCACTCGTTTTACTCAAAACTCGAGTCACGATGGAACCTACCAATAGCCACCGGTAGGTAAGCCAATCCATAGCCCAAAACAGCAAGTAACAGGTCTAGTGGGCAGAAATCCAAATTCAATGGATCATAAAACATTATAAGGAATACACATCGAAAAAAAAGAGGAAATGATGTGAATATATAGAACAAAACACGATCCAATCCCATGACCTAGTGGACGATGATACAAAACTACTAAAATGAGGACAAGTTCAAAAATAAGCAAAATAAATATAGACTTATCTCGAAAACAAAAGACTATCCAAAAGTATATAACAATAATTCATGAATAAGAGTCTAATAAATTGATAAAATACCAACTCATCAAGAACCATTTAAATTTTTTATGTGTCTTCTAATTTTTTGTGTTGGTAATTATTGTGGCTTATAGTATCCTTCCAAAAGTGTATATATACATTTGTTACTTATCGATATTTATTAAATTGAAAATTTCATTTAAAATTTACTAATATATTTTAAAATATTTCATTGCACTGACACTTTCACTAGTAGTAATCTATCTATATTATCTTAAAACATGAACTCCCTAACTTGAATTTTAAATTACTATAATACCACAAATTTAAAACACTCAATTTATTATATCTTTTATATTTTACATTACATTAGATTAAGTTATTTATATTATAAAGCATACACCTTTTCACATCAAAGAGTTATGAAATATTGAAAGACTTGTGACTTTTTCCAAAGGTTGAGGTTTTTTAAAACTTTTTGAAAGAGTTGTGACTTTTTCGAAGGATGGTGACTTTTCCAAAGAGTTGTTACTTTTTTGAAGGATTTTGACTTTTCCAAAGAGTTGTGATTTTTTCAATTATTTCATTTATTATTATTTGCTTAAACTATTGGTTTAATAATATTAACATATATTTATTTTTTTTAAATAGTGTAATGTATAAATGCATGTTATACATTTATTCATGAGAAAATTTTAGAAATATATAATTACTTAACTACATCGGAAAAATACATTTCAAAAGTTACATTACAAATCT
>JAJOOH010019914.1:0-13788 GCA_029582605.1 Solanum gracilifrons | reverse complement strand
CCTCCCTACCTTGCAGAAACAGCTGCACCCACCCACCCCCCCCCCCCACCCCCACGCCACACTATCTAAAATATTTTTCATCATCATATTGTAACTATATTTATTAACCATTGTTGGATGTTTAAGTTTGCAAAAATGGTGGCTGAAAATGAAAAAGAAGGAAGACGAATGATTTTTTTTTAAAAGCTGACTAAATAGGGTTTTCATGCGCGGTCAACGAGTGTATTATACTTACTAAGTCATGTAAGCAAAAAATGTTAAAATGACACAATAGAAGCTCGCATAAGGTGTCTAAAATGAACATCGTCAAGTTAAGGTATCTCAATGAAATTTTGTGCTAACTTTAAGGGGTCATCGATGGGTTATAACATCAAAAATCACCTTCCAAGTTTTAAAACAATACAAACTAATCCAAACCAATAAATTATTAAAATGTTCTTAAATTATTTGAAATGACTAAAGATGTCTTTTGTTTATGGTTTGATTAAAAAATGTCATTGTCGTCAATATTTTAATTCAAAAATGCCCTTATAGGCTTACAGCTATTTAATGGGTCAAAAATGCTTATTTTCCAAATAAATATATATTATTTTTTTAACGCATTCTTTTTCTAATAATAATTTTTAAAATTAGCAAATGTTTATTCTACTTCATTTCAAAAAAAAACTCATTTTATTATAATTATTTTTTATCATTATATAAATAAAAATTAATGATGGATATTCTATGATCTTATATATATGACATAAATTATCCGTCGAAAAGGTACATGAAATTAGTTTATTTTAATTGATAAAATGAGATTAAGAAGAAAAAAAGTATTCCCCTACATTTTTATTTATTAAAGTGATTTTAAGAGAAAGAAAATAAGAATAGGGGTCTTTAATAATAGTTTAATTAAATAGAAGATTTGTTCAAACAGAAAAGAAATAATATATTTATTCAGAAAATGACATTTTTGACCCATTGAGTAATTATAAGGGTATTTCTGGACCAAAGTATAATTGCAAGGGCAATTTCAACCAAAGTATTTATGACGGTATACATTCGTGGTTACCAGCAGTCTGATGCATATGCTTACAGCTAGAGGGTTGTTCTATGGCATGGCTTCGGAAGATCCTCATGTGCACATGGTTAAGTTGATGAGTGTTTTCAAGATTTGTGTAGGGCGACCGAAGTTAGTTATGAACGTCATAGGGTTGAAAGTCTTCCCGCTATCATTGACCGGATATGCTGCAATATGGTTCTCTGAGCTCCCGTATAACTCGATTCACACATGGAATAAATTGCACAAGGTGTTAATGGCAAAGTACTTTCCACTATCTAAGAAGATGAACCACAAAGATAAAATGAACAACTTTGTAGCATTACCTAGAGAGTCAGTGAGCAGTTCATTGGATAGGTTCACTGCTTTCATTAGAAGTGTTCCAAATCACCACATCGATGATGAGTCACTAAAGGAGTACTTCTACAGAGGTCAGGAAGACAATGGTAAGGCTGTGCTTGATACTATTGTTGAAGGATCATATGGTGAGTGCGCTTTTGAGGAGATCGTTAAGAAACTGGAGAAGATTTCCGGGAACAACAAAGCGTGGAACACTAGAAAGTCAGACACCGGTAGAAGCACATTTACAGTTCAAGCTGCACCTAACCAAGCCAATGATGATATTCGTGAGGAGATGGCTCAGATTAGAAAAGAATTGGGATTGGTACTGAAACATGTAAGTAGTGGTGTGGAAAAGGTAAATGTGGTGAACTATTTGATTAGGCCTCCACCACCACCAGCATAGGAGGATTGCTACTATGAGGAGGATGCGTATTTTGTAAATGATCAGACGGGGTTTTTTTGAGCCAATGCCCAAGGTTCCAATTCGGATAATTGGCACCAAGTTCAAGGAAAACAAGGTTGGAACTATGGGAACTACAATCGAAAGGGTAACTATGTCCGGGATGGGAACTACAATCGTGATAAAAACTACAACCGGAACAACTACGGCAACATAAATGATAGAGTTGGGCCCTATGTTTCACCTAGGAATAGAGATTCGAGTAATAGAGAGGTTAGGGGTAGTATGTCACGTATTGAGGATATAATGCAGAAGATGATGAAGCGGTTTGATGCTGCTGATGAAAATATGAAGGAGATACGTACTGAGCTGTCAAGGATTGGTCAAAAAGTTGATGCCCATGCAGTGTCGATTAAGCAACTTGAGAAGCAGTTCAGTCAGTTGTCCGCTACATTAAACACACGCTAACTGGGCACACAATTCATAGCAACACCATCCAGAATCCAAAAAATGATGGGTATTGTATGTCAATCACTACTCGAGGAGGTAATCAAACCATTGATCCACCTATGTTGTATGAGGTTGAAATTGTGGTAGAGAAGGATGATGCTAAGATAGAAGTTACTGGAGAGTCGAGAAACGCTATTGAGAAAGAAGCGGAGGTGACCTAGAAATTTGTTCATATGCCTAGACCTCCACCTCCTTTCCCACAGAGGTTAATACAAAAGACTGAAGAAGGAAAATACCACAGGTTCATAACTATGTTGAAATAACTTTCCATCAATGTCCCGTTGATAGAAGCTTTAGAGCAAATGCCTGGGTATGCAAAATTCATGAAGGACTTGGTGACCAAAAAGAGAGTTGTTAGTTCTGAGAATGAGGATAGGTTGCAACATTGTAGTGCCATTTCGACGAGGTCACTGGTACAAAAGAAAGAGGATCCTTAAGCTTTCACCATTCCTTGCACCATTGGTAAGATGCATTTTGCGAAGGCGTTGTGTGATTTGGGTGCCAGCATTAATTTGATGTAATTGTCGATTTATAAGAAGTTGGGTTTAGGAGCTCCTAAATTGATTGCAATGCGTTTACTTATGGCTGATAGAACTGTGAATAAGCCCATTGGAGTGCTTCGAGATATCCTTGTAAAAGTGAGGTCGTTCATTTTTTCGGCGGACTTTGTGATACTTGACTTCGAGGTCGACTTTGAGGTTCCCATCATTTTAGGGAGACCATTCCTCGCTACTGGGCGTGCATTATTTGATATGGAGAAAGTGCATATGAAGTTCCAATTTAATAAGGAGGAGGTGACCTTTAACGTCTGTAAGTTGATAAAGCAAGATAGTGACCTTAATCGGTATCCGTGGTGATTAACATTATGGGACAAGATGATACAGGGTTTAGTAAGGAGAAGATAGGTGCAGCCTTATGCAAGGAGAAAAAGAGCCATGATCAAAAGATAGAGAAGCGCAAACTAGCTCCTGGTGATCTGGTGTTGCTATCTCACTCAAGGTTGCATTGGTTTCCGGGAAAACTCAAGTCCAAATGGACCGGGCCATTTCGAGTCACACAAGTATTTCCACATGGAGCGGTTGAGCTAGAGAACAAAGAGGGAACAAGGTTCAAAGTGAACAGACAGAGAATCAAGGTCAACTTGGGGCAAGTGGAGAGTGTGCAAGAAGTGATTGAGGCCTACTATCTTGATGAAGTCTGAGTAATTAAGGTGTTTGCGTCGTGCCGCAATGTTAAATCAAGCGTTGTTTAGGAGGCAACCCATGATGTATCATCTAGCACACTATAGGATTTTCCTGTCGTCATAGGAGTTTTATTCTTTAAATTTTGACTTTGTAGTACTTTAGTCATTGTTTTAATTTTTGTATTAGTGTTGACTAGATATAGCATAGGGGTCCGTGTCTATAAAGTGTCCAGAAAATGTAAAAAAAAAGTCCTAATGGTTGCTAAGTTTGCAGGGAAAAAAGGTGAATCTGCAGAAAAAAAGGTTGTGCAGAGGTCTGCGGACCCCATCGACAGTTCATGGGTCAATCCATGGACCGTGAATGGCATCCATAGACCCTAAGTATGTTTTTAGAATTTTTCTAAGTGTTGAGTGACCTACGGACCTACGGTCCGTAGGTCGACCCACGGACCATAGACAGGGTCTCGTGGGTCCAACCTAGGGTTTCTAAGACCTGACCTGGACCCCAATTTAATAAAAACCCCTCATTTTAAATTCATCCTCCACTACCCAAATTCCCTCCTAACCACTCCAAATCCCAAAACTCCCATATTAATTCTCCATATCACTCTCCTCTCCCATAATTCTCCTCTCCCTTTCCATAATTCTCCTCTTCTCTCCCAAAAATCACCCTATTTACCCCTCACAAAGATTTCTCGGTCCGGGTTCGGTGTCAAAAGGCTAGCCAAGGGTCTAAAGAGTCTATTGCATCACACAATCACCCACTGCCATTACTTGAAAGGTAAACGACTTCACCCTGACTTTGAATTCATTGTTCATATTTGTATTATGAAGTTACGAAGTGGATCTTGACCTTGGGTGGTAAATTTAATGTGTAAATAATGATTTGTATGCTATAAACAACCTTGGGACGATAGAATGTGATTGTGTTGTCCTTTCTAACCAAATAAATCAGGGTAAATGGTCTAAATGACAGTTTTGACTTAGGGTTTCTAGTTTCAGTATGTTATTAAGCCATATTGTATGTTAACGGAACCCTAAGGATGACAAACTACAATATATTATGTTGAAATGCATGATTAGACTTAGGTTGATTAATTGATTTGTGGAAATGATGAGTATAATGTAAGGCATGTCTGAAACCTGGCACAGACTCGACCCACGAGATCCCATCCACGGACCGTAGGTCGGGTCTGTGGGTCTGAGCACATGCAATCTTTGCTAAGTGTTGAACCATGAAGGTGGACTACGGTTCGTCGTTCCATCGACGGACCATTCTGCACATCCGTGGTTCACTTCAGAAACCCATCTTCTGGGATCTCTAACCTACGGACCGTAGGTGGACAGTTCTGCTATTGTCCAGATTTTTTTCATTTTTGTTTTACTTTTGTTTCGTGTTCTAATATTCTTCCATGTGTTTTATTGCTTCATTTTGGTACTAACAATAGCCTCCACAGGTACCATGGCTCTGAAACAAGCTCCTTTTCGAGGCAAGTCCTAATATGTCGCCCCGTCCCTTCGGCTCATACATAAGGATACGAACGATGAGTACGTCCCACCGAACACCAGGAATTCCCCCACTGCTCCTCACACCACGAAGAACCGTGCCCAGCTGGTGATTCCCGACGTGGTCACTAACCCTCAATTTGAAGAGGGGGCCACACCGATCGGTTCATCAGTTGGCTTTGAGTCAGCTTCAGGCTACGGCTCCAGCTCAAGCTCCGGTCGGTCCCATCAGTAGCACCACCTCATCTTCTGAGGCTGACAGTGCGGGTGACGTTCCAGTGCCCCCGAATATCGATCCTGCACCAGTTGCTGAGGAACCAAATCGATGGTGTGTGGAGGGCGAGTGGAAGATATACATAGATTCTTGTATGTTGACTTAGAGTGAGAAGATGGTGCATATGATTATTGAGGAGCGTCGGGATGTCACAGGAGCCTCCACACCATGCCCGCTATACATGATCTTTTCCGTAGGAACAAATGCGAGTGGATGGCCGTAGCCCAGGGTCCTTCATTGAGGAGATAGTTAGGGAGTTTTATGCTTCCTACGCAGCCACCTTCTGAGGATCCATTGATAGACAATCCAAGCCCGCCGTGCAACCTCCACTTGAGGCCACTCTAGTGCGGGGGTTTTCAGTTGATATCTCTGAAACCACTCTCCACAGGTCCATCTATGTCCCGGACCTCTGCCTATCAATCAGCATAGTTCGACTACCATGGGCATTATTAGGAGTGGGACATTTTAGCGGAGTGCCGAGGAGCGGGAGTCACTTATTAGGTGGCTAGCATGGCATCTTCCCACGGATGGAGAGCGAGCAAATTGGGTTAGTGCTCTGAATTTGGGCATCAAGAAGGACACCTTAGGCTTTGATGCAAAATTCTTCTGGTTGCTGGTATTCAATAGGTTGTCCCCCACTCAGGCGGACAATGTGGTCACATGGGACCAAGCGGTGATAGTTGCAGCCATGGTGGTGGGTCTTGAGGTTGATTTTTTCTGCCTGCTGATAGATAAGATCCACGAGAGGGCCTTCAAGGCCACCACCACATTTTCCTTCCCCTGCCTTATCTTCCAGTTATGCGGGGATGCCGGATTTCCAGTCTAGCATTGCGATCAGTTGGTTCAGGTGACCAAGACCCTAGACATCGGTATCATTAGAGATGAGGCTAATGTAGTTGCACCTCGCAGGGAGCCAAAGGTTGAGGTGCCCCAATTGGGAGATGATCTTGTAGAAGACGTGGAGCAGGTGCAGGTTGATGACACTTCCCCTCCAGCCACTACAACGAATGCCCTGACTACTCCGTCACTGGCCTCTTGTTAGGCTCCTAGCTCTTCCAGAGCCACACCTTCTTCTGGTGCCATTGCCATCCCGCTATCTCGAGTACAGAAGCTCGAGGCACAGATGGCTTCCCTACTTCAGCTTATGAGGCCATGGATGCAGCGTGCTATAGAGGAGTCCGAGGCTAGGGTTGAAAAGTGGATGGAGCGTATGGTGGAACAGAAGATCCAGGCCATTCATAAGCGTCTGGATGCTTTTGAGGAGCGAGTTCTGCAGAGGCCGACCCCGATTGTGGATTTGACTACCTTCCAGAAAGAGTTAGCAAGCTTCTGTGCTGACATGGATGTACTTCTTGCTCCCTCAGAGACTGAGCCAGAGTTTTCCCCTATGGCACTGGTTGATGATACGGTGTTGAGTGCCCTATTCGTAGATGGTATGCCACTGCCATATTCTTCTGGTATTGCAAGAATGCTCCCCCGCTCCAGTAGTACTTTTGATGACACTGAGGCTGAGAGAGCAATAAAGAGGGAGCGCCAATAGACTGAGACGGCCAGGAGAGCATCCATCGTCGACGAGGAGATGCGGCAGCAGCGGGTTAGGGAGATAGGAGTTAGTGCATCTGGCAGCATGAGCATTACTGATGGTGCAGTGAGAGTTGATGATAGCACTACTGAGGGTGATGAGATGGTTGATGGGAGCGCTACGCTCAAATTGCACCTCTCTAAAGAAGAATAAACGATCATTATCAAGTAAAGAACCCAACTTGTAGGTTGGGGTCAATCCCACGAGGAATATGGTTTAGACCTAACTTTAACTTACGATTATATTCGTTTAGTCAATGTATTTCCGAGACATGTAAGTAAAGGGGGGGGGGGGGGTTGGGTAACAAATAACTGATTGTTGTTTAGAGAGCAAGTGAGCAAGATTCAAAATTTAGTTGTTCTCAATGAGAGAAAGAAACTAGGGTGTATGTGTTCCCCATAAGCTCATAACGCAGTAATCCTAGTAATAATAATCATTTCCTAGTGTATCACATGCAAAGTGGTAAGTTATGTATCCTTAAGTGCTTAGTCCGCCAAATAGGAAATTTCACCATGCACCTTGTTCCGGCTACGTGTGTATAATTTACTAACCCTCATTTACCTCAGATTAGACGTCACATCAATGAATGGCTTAGTTTTCACCCTCGCACCAATTGACATTAGACTATTAGATAGTATCATACTAAAGCTCTGTTGATAATTCTTTTCTTATTAACTACCTCCTTGGTCCGTCAAGTAGCAATAAGGCGAGTTCTAACGTTGGCCACCGTTAAAAAAACACCTAAACGAAAGAATTATCAATGCATGCAACAACACTATTCAAGAATTACTTAGTTACTAATCATACTTTGCTAATCGCTCATGGTTCCCACAACCCTAGTTGTGGATATAGTTACCTATGCTAGCAAGAACATAATTCATATTTTTAGAAGAAGAATTCATGAACTTACGTAATGAGTAGAAGAAACCCGTAATCTCCAATTGAAATTCAAAGCAAGAATCTTTATAAATCGAAATTAGGAAATCAAATTGCTAGAGTTTGCAAGTTAATTCCCAAGAAAATACCAAGAACTAAAAGTTAACAATAATGTCTAACCCCTAAAAAGGAGGTTTACATGTCCTATTTATAGAAAAATATGTCCTAAACAAAAAGGAAACAAAATAAGGAAATAAACTTTTCTGGATGCAGCTTCAATCGACGATACTGACATATGGACCTTGGACTGAGCTACGGTCCGTAGGTCCCTTCCGTGGCTCAATACTTAATCAATTTCTCAGAAGTTTTGGAACCTTCAACTTCCAGTTGCAATCGACGGACCTGCAGAACGGACCGTGGGTCCATCCACGGTCCATGTGTCCTCTTTCGTGGCTCCATACTTGGACTTTTCAATTAGGTACTGGAGCTTCAACTTCCAGTTGCAATTGACGGACCTGCAGGACGGCCCGTAGGTCGACCTATGGTCCGTCACTCTCATCTGTAGCTCCACACCTTGTCAGATTTCCCTAAAGATCAGTCCACGCCTACTTACTGACGAACCGTGACTAGACCTACGATCCGTAGGTCTCTTTCGTTAGTGGAAACTTCTGCATAAATTCAGTTGTATCTCTCTCGACCTCGTTCAAGCCTATTTCCTGAAATTTTAGCACAATAAACATTAGTTCTAATACAAAATGGCCCTAGAAACACACAACTCTTAAGTGAAATGTATTAAAAATACCGTAAACTCGTGGTATATCAACACCCTCAACTTAAATTCGTTGTTTTTCTTCAAGCGACGAACTAAGACTCTAAACGGCACTTGTATAGAAGCAGTCATTCAAATACAAGCAATCACATGGCTTTCTATCCCGACTCCCTTTTCGAGTGAAAACTTTTTCTCTTAGAATCAACAAGCTAACTCATGCGGATCAAGATATGACAAAGATCGACCAATAGACTCACAACATACACTTTTTCACTATCACGAAGGTACTAACTCTCCGACAATGTAACTAGTACCCTTACTTCAAACGAATCCCTTTTTCACACAATGAATATGATTTTGAGTACAAGGATTCATTCAACACTCGCGCTCAGAAGTAACTTCAAGTACAGTTAGTGTTCAATACCATAGGCTTGCCCTTATTTTCATTGCTTAGACTCTCAAAACTAGTTGCTAGGATCAATATAAGACTTTCCTTTGCTTGTAACGTAGGCTCAGGGTCAGGTGTGGTACATTTGGGTACTTTTTAGTGACTTTCTGCCCTCCTTGACATTACATTTGGCTTTTTACTTCTTTTCAACCTCTTTTTGACATCCTTCCTTTCTACCTTCTTTCCCTTGACTCTTTTCACCATGGATGTGACTTTTGACTTTGTAGCTCTTATTTTTCACTTTCTTCTGTTTCTTTCACTTTATTTTTCTTTAGTTTTCAGTACTTTTATTTATCATCTTTTTGCTTCTTTGGCACAAAGTCACATCCTATTCTATCTTCTCTTTTTCTCTTTTCAACACAAAACTCTTTTCATACCCATTTTTCTTTTGGTTTCCTCTTTCATAGCCACCCTCAACTTATGGATTTCCATTAGTTGAGGTGCACGATATCTGATGTCGGACCAAGGCCAAGATTGAGGTCACTTTTAGCATTAGCCACCCTCAAATTAGGCTTTTGGCCTAAGTCAAGGTGCACATGTCCAAGGAGGAACTGGGGCCAAAACACTTATTTTAGGGAAGGTGAGTTAGGTAAATCAAAAGAAATGGTCAATATTAGGCTCAAATATTTGGATCAAAGAGGACATTGATTTCATTTGGTTGGATTAATTTAGGCTTATGTGGACTAATTTGAATCACTTCCCAACTTCTAGCCTAGATTATCTTAGCAGGACAAATGGGGCAAGTTTTAGATTGGCACAAACTGTCTGAACAATCAACTTTCCTTACACACTCTCGGCACATTATTTCATTATCAAATTACCCAGTTCAGGTTTTATCTTAAGTCATGAGATCAAATTGGTTCTTTATCATGTCATACTCAGAGCCAACACATTCAACTCATTCTAGCCTATAGATTTTAGCACATATCAAAGATTTTGGACGGGTATCATTTTTCTTTCTTAATCATGCCATCATGCTTTATTCTTACTCATACTTCTACACATACAATCATAACATATACCGATTCAAAAGAAATTAAAAACAGTCTCTTGGGGGAAACGAACATAGGCAAGAAAAACCCCAGAGAGGATTATGAGTTGGGTTACTCAGACTTCACCCTATCACGAACAATCCCTTTACCCCCACCCCAAACAAAATAGAGTGCAATTATCCCCAATGCATAAAAAGTAATGAATAAAGGATCAGGTGAAGCAAACATGTGGCGCATAGCGCCGAAGACCTATCAACAAGCGGATGGGTCTGGATTCATAGAGCCCGTTGGATCAACAATTGGGTCACCCTCAATAGTGCCCGCATCAACAGTCTCAGCAACCTCAGTAGTGCTAACATTTATTCTCACCACACCATCAGTGGTGCTCACACTGCTAGAGGCACCAACACCAACCTCTCTAATCATCTGCTGCCGCAACTCCTCATCAATGATAGATGCCCTCTGAGCCGCCTCAGTCTCTTGGCGCTCCCTCTTGCTAACTCTCACAACCTCAGTATCATCATAAGCCTGACTGCAGTGGAGGCGCTTCCCAGCATGACGGGAAGAAGCAGGAGGTGGTATCTCATTCCCGACTAGAGCATCGGACACCGTATTATCAACCAGTGTCGTGGGGGCCGACTCATGCTTAGTCTTTGGTGGAGCTAGAAGGGTGTCCAGATTAGCTCGTAGACTAGCTAACTATGTCTGAAAAGTAGGGATGTCTGTGGTGGGGGTTGGTTGCTTCAAGACATGCAGCTCAAATGCATAAAGGCGCTGGTGAACGGCCTGAACCTTTCGGTCCATCATTTGCTCCATCCGCTGCTCAACCCTAGTCGTGGACACCTCAATCGTACATTGCATCCACGGCCTCACAAGTTGAAGCAGGGTAGCCATCTGAGCCTCCAATTTATGGACTCAAGATAAGGGCATGACAATAGATCCTGAAGAGGGGGTGGCTCTGGAGGAGCAAGGGGCCTGACTGGCGGCCGGTGAATGGGGAGTCGGGGCATCCTCAGTAGTGGTTGTAGGGGCAGGCTCATGACCCTGCATCTGCTCCACATCTGCTACTAAGTCTGCTCCCAATGGAGGTACCTCAACCTGCGGCTCACTGTGTGGTGCCGCTATATTGGCCTCATCTCGAATCAGACCTATATCTAGGGTCTTGGTCGCCTGGATCAACTTGTCACAATGCCAAACCGGCACTCCAGCATCCCTACACAACTGAAAAATGAGGCATAGGAAAGTGTAAGTGGTGGTGTGTAACACCCCTCAAAATGAAATAGGATAATTAGAGCTTCACATGTGTGTTAGTAGTTGATAAACTTGTATAAATGTTTGAAATGCGTTTATAGGTCAGTTTGGTTGAGTTTAAAGTCAAATGTCAAGAGACGTCCATGACGTTCGGAGACTAGCCTAGTGTTGGTGCTTGTATGTGTTTGATGTGTTGTCATAGTTTTGGAGTGTTGTTTAAAGTTTAGTTTAGTGGGAGTGACCCTAGTACCTAGGTGGGGTGGTATAGGGTCATGATGTCCGGGTACGACTCCCCAAGGACTGACCGAAGGGTTCTTGGAGAGGACCCAAACCTTGGCAAGAAGACTGCCCAAGGCAATGTGGGTGACGCCTAGGATTGACGCCCCGTCAATGGAGTGACGGCCCGTCAATAGGGGGCGTGGCTCCACACTTAGGCGTGGGGGCTTAGTCCCCCTTTGAGCAGCTGCAGTCTCAAACGACGGCCACCAGGACGGTCTGTCAATGCATTGACGGTCCGTCAATGGTGGGTCGTCAATAGGCACTGTAAAGCTATCCAAAAAACGGCCAAGCCAAGGGTGGGTTGGTAAATTCCCCCCATTGGCTAATTAAATGTATGGGTGTTTATTTTAAGTGTTTTTAGGTATTTTAAGTGTATTAAAAGTGTTTTATAGAATTTTTGGGTTCATTATTTTAAAAACCCCAAAAGTTGAACCTCTCTTCTCCAAAACACACTCTCAAGGAAGACTCCATTAAAAGTGAAGAACTCAAGGTTTCTAGGTCAAATTCCTCAAGTTTTCAAGAGGATTTTCGTGGGCATTCAATTAATAAGGTATGGGGATTTTATCTTTGATTCTCCTTTCAATCAAAGAGCCAAATCAAAGTGATTTCAATGTTTTTCAAAAACACTAAAAACCCCAATTTCAATTCTAAGCTTGGGTTCTTGCATGAAAGTATTTCAAATGAGGATTTATGTTAATATTGATGGTTTGAAGATAAAAAAAACTCCATGAACCCTTGCATAGCTTGAAATCCTAATTTTGGGTCTAAAGTGGGTCTATTGATTATGAGCTAATAATGTGATATTAATGTGTAGATTGTTATGGGATATTGATTTATGTATTATTCTATATTGAACTATGAGGAGTTGATGGTCAATTGTGTCATATTGGATGTTGGCCTTGAATGGGCAATTGTGACCTAAGATTTATGATGATGATGAAGTTGTGAATATATATATATATATATATATATATATATATATGTTGTAGATGTTAGAATTGTAAGGTTTGATCCCTTTGAAAGTGGGGAGGTGTTTTCTTTATTAGCATGTTGTGAGCATGGCCTTGTAGGTTGATATACCGTGAGTCGGTATTTCTAATACATTTCACTTACAAGTTGTGTGTGTCTAGGACTTTTTTGTATTGGTTTTTATGTGTTTTTATCATATTTTGCAGGAAAGATGTTCAGGCGCGGAAGTAAAGAGACAACTGAAAGAAATGCAAAAAATGGCATCTACGGAGGTGATCTACGGACCGTAGGTCCATCCGTAGATGGTGGTCGTAGATCAGCAGGCAAGGCATGGAAGGAAAATCAGGGAAATCTGACCAAGTGTGGAACCACGGTGGCCATTAACGGTCCGTAGATGGATCTACGGACCGTACTGATGATCCGTAGATTGATATTACGAGGGTTCCACTACCTGATTTTTGAAGATTCCAACTTCCAAGTGTGGAGCTACGGAGGGGGATTGACGGACTGTAGATCGATCTACGGTCCGTACTGCAGTTCCGTCGTTTGCTTCAAAGAAACTAATTTTTGGAAGCTGAAATATTCTCGAAGTCCTGGCTGACAGAAGGGACTCACAAACCGTAGATCCATTGACGATCCGTGAGTCAATCTCGTGGAATGAAGACGCATCCCTGAACAAACTTTCTTTATTTTGTTTCCCTTTTAATTTAGGACTTGTTTTCTATAAATAGGGCATGTAGACCTCTTTTTTGGGGGTTGGCTTTTATTAATTTTATTCTAGTTCTTGACTGGGGAGATCAATTTTACAACCCTAGCAATTCTTGATTTCCTAAGTTCGTTTTGAAGATTTTGGGTGTTGCAATTCAAGTTGAATTTCTGGGTTTATTATTCTTCTTACGTAAGTTCATAATTCCTTCATCTAAAACAATGAATTGTGTTCATATGATTATAGGTAACTAAACCCCACAACTAGGGTTGTGGGAACCATGAGTGATTAACAAAGTATGAATAGTAAATAAGCAATTCTTGAATAGTGCTTTGCATGCATTGATAATTTTTTTCATTTAGAAGTCTTTTTAACGAGTGCACGCATTAGAACTCACCTTGTTGCTACTTGCCGGACCAAGGAGGTAATCAACAAGAAAAGAATTATCAACATAGATTTAGTGTGATACTATCTAATAGGCTAGTGTCAATTGGTGCAAAGTAATAACTAAGTCAAACATCGATTATGATGTCTAATATGAGGTAAAGGTAAGGGTTAGTAAATTATACACACGTAGCCGGACCAAGGTGCGGGGTGAAATTCTCTAGATGCCGGACTAAGGATTTAGAGATACCTAACTTATCACTTTGCATGTA
>JAJOOH010019913.1:0-12127 GCA_029582605.1 Solanum gracilifrons | reverse complement strand
CTCCAAGCAATATAAGCCTTCTTCCAAAATTTTCTAAGTCTTCCTTTTCATTCTCTTAGCGATCTTAGTCGTAAAGGCTTACTTGAGCTTATAAGATCATGAAAGATTCGTGAGTAAGTTGTCAAGTGCCGCATGGAGCTTTAGTAAGACTCTAAGTCCGTGACAAAGAGGTATCAGAGCAAAGGTTTGCACTAAGGGAATGGCAACTGAAGGAGACGTGAACGCCGCTAGCACCACCAACGTCCATCCGGATAGTGGAAAGAAAGCTCGAAAGGGAAAGAAGCACCAGAAGAGTCATGAGGAAATACTGTTGGATCCCACACCAAGCGAAGCGCTAACATCTCATCCACCCTCAACCACCGAGGCCGGTGACGATGAACATAACGAGGAGGCCATCAACGTCACCGCAGGAGAAGAGTGGGTCTCAAGGGTTGAAGTGGCCAGGCAGGCCGTGGAGATATTAGGCCGGCGCATGAACGTGGCCGATGGCAAATTCAAGACTCTTGAAGACTTCACCCTTGAGGAGACCGAAAACATCCGTAAGGAGTTGGAGGGACGTCAGCGGGTTGAGTTCGAGATGAAGGAGGCCATCACTTCCTTGAAGTGCCGGCTCATGGAGGCGTTGAGCACGATTGAGACCATGAAGGCCGAGATGAAAGCACTCAAGGAAGGTGTGGCACCTGGAGGATCATCGTCGCTTGACCGAGATGGGGAGGCTAGGGTCGAGGCTCCCACACCACCTATGTTCAAAAGTGTCCGTGACGCGTAAGAGGTGGAGAGTTTCCTTTGGCATTTGGAGAATTACTTCAAGTACAACGGGCTAAAGAGCGATGAAAGTAAGATCAATTCCGCTGTGTTGTATCTTTCGGAGATGGCCATGTTATGGTGGAGGCGCAAGGAGGTCGAGATAGGGAAGGTGACGTGCACTATCAACACCTGGGAGCAATTTCGGGAGGAGTTCAAGAAAGCCTTCTTCCCTAACAACGTCATCTATGAGGCGAAGCGCAAGTTTAGGGAGCTGAAGCAAACGGGTAGCATTCGCGCATATGTGCAGGAGTTCACTACCCTCACGCTTCAAATTCCTAACCTCATGGATGATGATATGTTGTTCCACTTCATGGATGGTCTGCAAAATTGGGTCAGGACGGAGTTGGAATGTTGGCAAGTCAGGACCATAGACGAAGCCATCACGCAGGTCGAAGCTTTGATAGGCTTAAGGCATGAGAAGCCCGACAGAGCCGGAGGAGAGGAGACGAGAGGTAGTCATGACCATGGTGGGGGAGATCGTGGCAAAGTCGAGGAGCATCGGTCACATCCCAAGAGGCATGATACCTATAAGTCCGATGGTAAGAAGTCTGGAGGTCATGGCAACACGGAGAGGAAGATAGAGATTGCCAACAAAGGTGGTTGCTACATATGCGGTGGGCCGCATGGTTATGCAATGTGCCCTGAACTGAAGAGCCTTGGTGCCATCCTGCGAGAGCGGAAGGAGAAAGATGCCTAGGAGCAAGGACAAGGCGAAGGGACAACGCAGTTGGGCTTGATAGGACTATGCGGAGCCATCACGAAGTAGCCAGAGAAGCCAAGAGGATGCGGTGCATAATATGTCAACATTACGATAAATGGAAGACCCGCGCGTGCTATGGCTGACACGGGTGCAAAGGTCAATATTATGACCAAGATGGCAGCGTCAAGGTTGGGGCAAAGTTACAGTCCAAGTAACTCCCAACTCAGGACAGTCAATGCACCACCGACCCCCGTGTGTGGAGTCGCACATGGAGTGAGCATCACGCTAGGCGAGTGGTAAGGTAAGACCAATTTCACTGTCGCTCCTGTAGATCTCTTCGATGTAATTCTTGGGCAGGAATTCTTTCAGCAGTACCACACAGTGATCGACCCTTACCTCCAACGACTTCTAGTCATAGAGCAAGGAAGATCATGTATGGTGCCTGTGGTCAAGGTACCGAAGACAAAAGGACAAGTACTCCTAATGGCCATGCAGCTCGAGAAAAACCCTAAGAAGAAGGAGTCGACGTTTAGAGCCACCATTGCAAGTTCGAAGAAAGACAATGGTGCAAAAAGGTCCCTGCCGCCACGCTCGAAGAAAGTTCCAAAAGGGAACGATGTCGTGATGCCAAAGAAGCTGTCCAGGCGCTTGCCTCATAGGAAGGAGGTAGGTCATAAGTCCGAGCTAGAAGAGATATGGAAGGCGTTGAAGGCGTTGCGCAAGGGCCTTGATCGAATCAATGGACTATTGGTAGCGCACGCACAAGGCTCGGATGACGATGTAGCGGCAATGCGACGCAGTCGTTGCATCAATATGTGGGGGAGAGTGTCATGTCCCGCCACATCACAGTGAAATTTTGCGTCCGAATAGGGGCGGAAGGGTCTAGAGTTGTGGAGAGGTTTCCGGAAGACTCTAGAACTCTTTAGATTATTCAAGAAGGCTAGAGAATTCCCTAGAATTCTCTAGAATAACTTAGAAGGCAATGGAAGGTCCTATATAGTTTCCCAGAAGCCTTAGAATTCTCTAGAATGTGTAGAGAATCCTAGAAGAGGGACTTGATTTTTTCTTGGAAAGCGTTAGAATTTCCTAGAATTAGTAGAAGATTCTAGGGAGGGACCAAAGTGTAAATAGTTTAGGAACTTGTAAAGTAAATATTAATTACATTTTAGTCCCTAGGAGGTAGTATAAATAGAGGTGTCCCTCATTTGCAAGGCACCATCCAAGCAAACAACCAAGCATTCAAGCAACTTGTAAAGAATTCTCCAAGCAATATAAGCCTTCTTCCAAACTTCTCTAAGTTTTCCTTTTCATTCTCTTAGCGATCTTAGTCGTAAAGGCTTACTTGAGCTTACAAGATCGTGAAAGATTCTTGAGTAAGTTGCCAAGTGCCGCACGGAGCTTTAGTAAGACTCTAAGTCCGTGACAATTAGCTCTCTTCTTTTCTCTGGAACAACCTCTTTGTTTTATATCTTTGAATATTCTTTGTTTTGTTTTTGGCAAAATTCTTCTGCATTCTATATCTTTCCTCTCAAATTGTCACGATTCAGGGGTACCCCTAGATGTAACATGGTATATAGGACCCCGAGATACCCCATACATGCCACTTAGCATTCATAAAATAGGAAATAGAACAATAGAGGTAAAACAACATTTCAAGTTTATTGTAATTAACAAATCTTGAAATTATGGTTATTTGTGAGTAGTTATTTCTATTTAGGATTTAAGTTGTCTTAGGTGAATAAAATTATGTATTATGGAGTAATCATGTTAAATTATATAATGTTTCTATATCTCGGCCCGCGTTCTGCACGAACAATAATTATCTAGTCTTGTTTAAAATAATAGAAATGAAAATATCTCATTTTGAGATTATAATGGCCTTTGAGAAGTTTTCATAATTTCACTCAAGTCAAACTGGAATTATTTACAAGATTAAAGATGTTTACTAATGTGAAATAAAAGATGCATACATATTAAATATATTAGAAGTTAAAACTCCTTATACCTAGTATATCTAGTTTAAATTAATAGGGACGAAAATATGGCATTTTGATATTCTAATGGCCTTTGAGAACGTTTTCTTATTACATTTAAGTCAAACAAAGAGCATGGCGGTTATTTACTAGACTGAAGATGTTTACTAATGTAGAATAAAAGATGCATACATATTAATGTAGTAGAAGTTAAAACTCTCTATACCTTTTGGCTAGTATACTTGTCCTTTTTTTTTATCTAGTTTAAATTAATTAATAGGAATGAAAATATGGCATTTTTATATTCTAATGGCGTTTGAGAACTTTTCCTTCTTTCAGTTAAGTCAAACAAAGAGCATGGTGGTTATTTACGAGATTGAAGCAGGGTCAACTCAATAAGATTGGGGGACTAAAGCATAATCTTAAAATAAGATTGTTCATGATTATGGTTAAAAAATCAAACCAAACCACAATTCAAACCAAACCGATATTTGATTTGGTTTGGTTAGGTTTGGTTTTAAATTGTGAAAATCAATATATTTGGTTTAGTTTTGATTTTACTAAAAAACAACCGCAAAAATAATTAAACCGAACTGAGAAATTAGATATATATTATTCATTAAATAAAATATAAATATCTTGTTAAATTTTAATTAAGTTGAGTCTTTAACTTTACCATTTTCTCAAGCCCAACACTTAAATTTTAGCTCAACTATTACAACCCTAAGTCCAAGTTCATCAAAATCAATTACTTTAGTCTTTATCTACACTACCTCACATAAGATAGTTACACTTTTCTTAATTGAATCACATTGTTTTTGTAATAATAACTCTAGTATTGCTTAATTGTTTAACTGAACTCACAGTAGATTTCCTGTAAATTGTTCATGTACTAGGTGTCTATGTCTATCGATATACATATGACCTAAAATAATTTATTACTTTCAAACAAAAAAATCAGAAAAATCGAACCAAATCGACGGTTATTTTTTTCGTTTGGTTTTAGAAATTTAAAAACCGACTTAGATTGGTTTGGTTTTGATTTTAATCATTAACCGATCCAAACTGAACCACAAACACTCCTACCTTAAAAAGGGGCCCTAATATTTTTGATTAAAAAAAAAATCATCATATATACTTTTATTTAAAATTTACTTTTATAAATTTTTTAAATGTGAAGTCATTAATCACTGTTTTATAATCGATATGTTTAGTTGTCACACCCCGAGCCTACACCCTGGGCGGGACCGACACTCGAGAACCATTGTTGGCTCTAAGCGAACCCTTGTCCTGACTTACTTACTCAGCGGAAGACTTTAACCATTAAGAAAAGAATTCAAATGCAAGATAACTCAACTGTCTTAAACTAAACTCATAATGTTTTAGAAATAAACATTTAACTTAGCCAAAGTGGCAACTCAAATCTGAACATAAGCCAATAACAAAGTAAAGACAAATGAACTAACTGACTGTCTATCTATGAAGCCTCTAAAACTGAGATGGATGTTCGGACAAGACCCTCGACATCCTAATGAACTAAAATACTGAAAGTAATAAAAGGGATCCTTCGGAAGCAAGGAGGCTCACCAACAACTCTGGAAATCAACTAGAATCAACGATGCGCTGGATGCTGATCTTGGTTACCTGTGTATGCATCATCAAACGATGCAGGCCAAATGTCATCAGTACATTGAATATACGAGTATGCGAGGGGAATTCTAAAACAAGACGTAAGCTTGAAAGGAACTGAAAGAACATACCTGGGCTCAACTCAACTCAACTTCTCATTTCAATATAAAGAAATAAAATAAATGCAATATAAAGAAAAGCTTTTAAAACATGGATAACAACTCTGTGTATTTAGAAATACAATAGTAACTCTGCATGTATGCAAAGATACAATATAAACTCTGAATGTATATAAAAATATAATTAATACTGATGTGGGAGTTTCTCTAACCGACAATCACCACTATGAGTCTAAGTGGTGATACAACGTCTTGCCCATGCTGCCAGAACTGTCCTATACTTTGTCATCATATAGAACGCCTTAACTAAGTGGATCCACTAGTCTATGCTAAAAAGCACTAAGGAGTCATCTAAAAAGTATGATCCTTTTTACCCATGATGGCTACATGGTTTATGGGGGCTGTGAGTTATCTGAACTCTCCCCTATATCGGTGCTCAATACTACTCCCAAAATATACTAGCTCATATGTTTAAAAACATAACTTCTTTCTTTGGTTTGAGATCATTACTCAAAACTTAGCTTAAAAGCTCTCTTGGAATCGATTTTCCCTCTCTTGCTCAAATGTGAAAACATTTACTCTTTAACTGAAAACTAGCTCAAAGACTCTTTCGGATATCAAGGTTTCTTTATCCTTTAAATGTGAAAATATTTACTCTTTAACTGAAAACTAGCACAAAGACTCTTTTGGAAATCAAGGTTTCCTTTCTTCTTTATATGTGAAAACATTTTACTCTTTGGGAATACATAGTCCCGATATACTCTTTCGAAGAAATGAACTTCAAACTTTACTTTTTACTCAACTCAAAACTCAAGTCTTAAAACAAAGTTAAAATATTTGTAAAAGACTTTTGAAAGACTCTATGAACTTCTCTTGACTTGGCTCTTAACTTCTCTTGACTCTTAACTGATCCTTAAATTGAATTATGGATTCAATGATTGTGATTTGTGATAGGAAAGATTTCATGATGTTTAGGAGTGTTTTTAGATAGTTAAACATGAGAAAAGATCAAGAAATCACTGTCTGGAAGCAAGTCCGCGACGCGGAGATGCATTTAATTATTTGGTCGCGAAATAAATTTTGAGGCAGAACGGTCTGTGACTGCTCCGCGACGCGGATCTGGTACCCAGATTTACCTGACTTGTTCCTTCTTCGTTTTCTGACCCCAATTCGCCTAAACTTGATTATTTTTCTCAAATTTTCTTTAAATTCAGATACCTAGTATATGTACACAAGAATCTAACTCAAACAGCCCAAGGAAACAACGATATAAGAAACTCCTCAATCTCATCCCAATTCAAGAACGAAAGTAAATTCAAGAACACACATCAAGAACATTCAAACTTTCAACTTTTAGGACGAATTCGCGCTGAATTAAACATGTTTGGCGCGTGGATGAACAAACCCAACGCTGTGTGAACTCACATACCTCGTAGGGATCACCCCTTGACGAAATCCATGATCTTAGCTTCGAGAATTTGACGATTCTTGCTTCTTCTCCTCTCTTATCTTCTCTAAAACCCTAACTTAATATTGTAAAAGCGCAAACCGATTCCTATCAGTTTAGACCCCAATTAATTACCCAAAAATGAAATTAAGTCATGGGGTATGGAAAAGACCATAATACCCATCTAAAATCCGGATTAGACTTTCCTTATTTGAACAACCCAACTTCAAATGGGCATATCTCACTCATACGAACTCGGAATTGAGTAAACTCAGAGGCGTTGGAAAGATTATTCCAAGATATTTCCTACGATATCTGGAAGCACACCTAACTCATCCTGAGCTAGGATTTATAGTCGTTTGAATTTTACTAAAAACTCAAACTTAACATAACTTAACAAATTTTCTAGATTTTCATTCTTTCCAAAAACAACTCTTTCTAATTCTAGCTCTTTCTAGTTCTTTCAAATAGCGAGGTGCTACATTAGTAATTCATTTTCAATTGATAACATAGTTAATCCATTCATTCTCTCTTGAGACGTTGTTGATCTTAGATAAGATTTTATCAATTTTAGTTTCGAAAAACTTCTTTCAGCTGAAGCAGCGGTTACAAGACTTGTTAACATTATCCTATGAGCAATATATGCATTAGAAATAAAATCAAGTCTTTTTATTTGTTTGAGTATTTTCATGAGATCATTATCTTCTACTTGCATTATTTCTCTTAATACTTTTAATTCAAAAATTAAATTTAAACCATCAATATCAGAATAACTATTATGTGTTAAAGAAAGTTCAATGTTAAGACAATGTTTTTTAAAATTCTCATCATCTAGTGGTCTCAAATTTTTACCACTAAATGAGAAACCAAAAAATATTTTCATATGCTTCAAACTGTTCAAAACGAGAATATATTATGAACTAAGACTATCAACAATAATAAATTATCAACAAAAAAAATAATATAAAATAAAGTTAGAATAACAAACTTGACACAAATTTGATAAGTTTGATATAACAATATCGAAATAGTGTTGTGTTCCTTCAATATAATGATTGCTAGCTTGTTGCACTTCTTGAGATTTTGAACAAGACACTCAAAAGGAAAATTTTATTTTTTTGTAACTTGTAAGTAACAGTAAATCATAAGATTTTGTAAGAGAGAATTTAATATTGAAAATAAAAATAATAAAATAGAAAAATAAAAGAGATGAATATAAGGTAAATTGTAATATAAGGTCAAATTCTTAGGAGATAAATAAAGAAGCATAATTTTCCACGTAAGGAAATTATTTTCAAAAAATGTTTCATTCCCTTAGAAAAGTGGGAAAACTAATGACATTTTTTTTTTACTTGCACATTTTTTTTAAATTTGAAAATACATATAATTTTTATATAAAAAAAAAGTGTGTGGGGGGGAGGGGGGCGGAAGGGGGCAAAGATATGAAGCCCCAAACAATGACTTTAGTGGCCTAGTGATTAAGACGGCCCTTGACTAAAGATGTTTACCAATACAAAATAAAAAATATATGTATATTAAATATAGTAGAAGTTAAAACTCTCTATATCTAGTATACTTGTCCTTTTATCTAGTTTAAATTGATAGGGATGAAAATATGACATTTTGAGATTTTCATGACCTTCGAGAACGTTTCCTTATTTCAGTTCATATTTTTCACCTTATCTAATCTACATTTTCATGATTTAGATTATTTTTATTTAGTTTGATAAATATGAATTTTATTAGTCTACTTTTGATACATAAAAATATGGACAATATAGGTAAGTTATAGATACCTATATGTGAGTCTAGTAGATGGTTGTATACTGAACGAAGATATATATATTTTATCTAATTCATATTTATATAGATGAATTGCAATTCAATCAATTTTAATTCAATCTATTTTCAATCCTAAATATAATAAATATATACACAATGGTCAATGAGCATGGTTTTTCCAATTTTGTTTAAGTCAAACAAAGAGCATGTAGAAATCAAAAGACTCGAAACATTGAGAGGATTTTATATCTAAATTTTAGGACTGTTTAAAGGTGGTTTTGAATTGATTGAGATTGAATTTGGCAGTGTAGACTTCATGTATAGTCAATGTATACTTCATATATAGACAATGTATACTTCATATTAGTTAAGCTATATTCAACTTTTCGAGTGTATCATAATGTATAGTCAGTGTATAGTTCATATATAGGTAAGTTATATTGTATAGTTAGTGTATACTTTGTAAACTATATTGTATAGTCAGTGTATATTTTCTATGACTTTTGGCTAATTATTAGGTAAATAAGAAGGAAAAATCACATAAATACATATCATATTTTATCATAATTTCTAAAATTCTCTACCATTTAAAAAAATTACAAAAATCTCCTCTGAAATACATCCCTCCTCTCTCGGATATATCCCTCTCATTTAGTAATGTATCATTAGCAATTTGTGAGCTATGTTCCCAAGCCCATATGCAAATTGATTTGATGAACTTTTGCAAATAACCACTATAATAAATGTAATTATGCTCTATAGCTATAATTTTCATATTTATGGGTTATAGCTATAGTTTAAGTTGTCTCGTTTGTATAATTCACAGATTTGTACAATTTGTCTGTTTGTATAATTCGCGGGTTGTAACATCTCGCTAACTGAAAGAACTAGAAAGAGTTAGAATTGGAAATAGCCATTTTAGGAAAGAATGAAAAATCTGGAAAATTGGTTAAGTATGTTAAGGTTGAGTTTTGGGTCAACTTCAAACGACCATAACTCCTAGCTCAAGATGAGTTAGGTGTGCTTCCAGATACCATCGGAAAGATCTTGAAATTATCTTTCCAACGCCGCCAAGTTTGCGCGATTCCAAGTTTGTATGAGTAAGATATTCCCATTTGAAGTTGGGATGTTCAAATAAGGAAAGTCTTATCCGGATTTTTGAAGGGTAGTTTAGTTTTTTCCTTACCCAATTAATTAAATCTGTTTTTAGTAAATTATTAGGGGTCTAAACTGAGTTAGTTCAGTTTATGCAATTAAGAAATACGCTAGGGCTTTGAGAGAAGAGAAAAGAGGAGAAAAGAGAAGAAGAGCTCAAGATTCATCAAGTTCTTGCGATTTTGGTTGTGGAATTCGCCAAGGATTCAATCCTACAAGGTATGTGAGACTTTCATAACGTTGGGTTAGTTCACCCATGCGCCAATCATGTTTGTTTCAGAGAAATTCGTTTCTAGAAAGTTGAAAGTATGATGTTCTTGAATTATGTTCTTGAAGTTTGCTTTAGATCTTGAGATTTGATGGGATTGTAGAATTCTTAATGGAATCGTGTTGATTTAAGAGTTGTTTTGAGTTAGATTCTTGTGTATATATAATGGGCATTTGAATCTATAGAGGGATTGAGAAAAAAAATCAGATTTAGGCGAATTGGGGTGAGAAAACGAAGAAAAAAAAGTTGAGCAGGTTTTGGCATGCAGGTCTGCGTTGCGGACTTGCTCCCAGTGAACAAAAATCAACACTCCTAAACATCATGAGATCTTTCTATCACAAATCATAATCCTTGAATTCATAAATTCAATTCGAGGAAAGTTAAGAGTCAAGTTAGGAAGTTAAGAATCAGGTCAAGGGAAGTTCATAAAGTTTTTCAAAAGTCTTTTACAAACGTTTTAACTTTGAGTTGAGTAAAGAGTAAGAGTAAAAGTTCTTTTCTTCAAAGATTATACGGGAACTAAGTATTTCCGAAAGTTAGAAATGTTTTCATATTTGAGCAAGAAAAGGAACATCGATTCCAAGAGAGCTTGTTAGCTAAGTTTTGAGTAATTATCTCAAACAAAAGAAAGAAATTTTGTTTCAACACATATGAGCTAAGTACATTTTGGGAGTGGTATTGAGCACGGATATGGGGACGCGAGTTCATAATAACTCAAGTTTCCATAAATCATATAGCCATCATGGGTTGTAAAGGATCATATTTTTAGGTGACTCCTAAGTGATTTTAAGCATAGAATAGTGGATCCACTTAGTTAAGGAGTCCTATATGACGGTAAAGTATAGGACAGATCTGGCAGCGTGGGCAAGACGTTGTATCACCACTTAGGCTCATAGTGGTGGTTGTCAGTTAGAGAAACTCCCACAGAAACTATATTACTTTATTACATGAGTAACATTGTGTTTATCATTGCAATTCTTTAATGAACTAAGTTGCTTCCTACTGTTTTAAAAGTTTTATATATATTGCATGTGTTTTATTGCTTTATATTGAGTTAAGTTGTTCATGAGTTGAGTAAAACCAAGATAAGTGTTTCTTTCATATTCCTTTCAAGCTTATGTTATGTTTAGTCCCCTCGCATACTTGTACATCAATGTACTGATGTCATTTGGCCTGCATTGTTTTATGATACATACACAGGTATTCATAATCAGCATATAGGGGGCCGTTGATCCAGTTGAGCACTTAGAGTCAGTTGGTGAGCCTCCTTGCATTCCGGAGGACTCCTGTTACTTTGCTTTCTAGTATTTCAGTTGTTAGGATGATCGGGGGTCTTGTCCCGATATCCCTCATTGTTTAGAGGCTTCATAGACATCAGTTATAGTTCTTTAGTCTTATTCATTTTAGTTGTATACATTTAAGACTTGAGTTGCAATTTTGTCTAAGTTATTATCTCTTAAATTATTGCATGGGTTATGTTTCTTATGTTTAAGTCTTTCGCTGAGTAAGTAAGCTAGACCAAGGGTTCACTTGGGGCAATCAATGGTTCTCGAGTGCCAGTTCCGCCTAGGGTGTAGGCTTGGGGCGTAACAAACTTGGTATCAGAGCCCAGAGTTCAAGAGTCCTAGGGAGTCTATGAAGTCGTGTCAGTAGAGTCCTACTTATCGGTGTGAAGCGCACCACATCTATAATTAGGAGGCTGCGACACTTAGGAAATATTCTCACTTCTTTCATACTCACTTCGTGCGTTAGAGTTTGATCTCTAAAAAGTTTCTTCTAATTCGTACTTGCGTGCATTTTTAGATAATCATGCCTCCACGAAGAGCTGTCAGAGGTCGTCTTGCGATGCGTAATGTTGAGGATCAAGGGCTACCCAATGCACCTGAAGTGCAACCCCAAGGGGAAGTTACTAATGTTGAGTTCAGAGAAGCGATAAGAAAGCTAAGTCAAGTTGTGACTAACCAGGTTGGGCAACAAAGAGGGGATCGACAAGAAAATGATGATACTTCGAGGATTCGTGAGTTCTTGAGGATGAACCCTCCAAGTTTCACTGGTTCGAGCACTACTGAGGATCCAGAGAACTTTATTGAGGAACTGAAGAAAGTATCTTATTTTATACACGTTGTCGATGCTAAGCGAGTAGAACTAGTTGCATATCAATTGAAGGATATTGCTAGGACTTGGTTTGACTAGTACAAGTAGGGTAGATCTGAGGGAGCACCACCTGCGAGTTGGACATGTTTTAAG
>JAJOOH010019912.1:0-14437 GCA_029582605.1 Solanum gracilifrons | reverse complement strand
AGCTGGTGAAGGAGATTGAGGGAGGTTAATTGTTAATGTACCTTTTATTAAGGAGTTTAAATTTTAAGATAACTATTCAATATCATATCTGATTTAACTTTTTAAAATATATGATATAATTATTAAAAAGTGGTATTAAGAGTAATATTTTTAAACTATAGATAATATATGTATATATGGTAGTTAAGTATGTTTAATTATGTAGTTTTTCCAACAAATAAATCTAAAGAAAAATATCAGAAAAGGAAAAATCACTAAAGCTGGACCACTTCCAAAAAAATAGAATCTTCATTATCTCCGAGTTGCAACATGAGAAATCAACCTATCTGATGAAAAGACAAGGTTATAACTTTATTATTTTGAATGCCTCTAAAATTTGTATAAATTTTGTAGCTATTTTGAATAAAAAAATCAACTGTAATGAAGAAAGATATTTTAATCATAGACCTCTTCACATTAGATTTAGGAGAAAAAGAAGGAAAAATTAACTTATTAGACATACACTCGAACCATAATTCTATCTATACTTTTATATAGTTACATCTCTTACCATTAAGTAAGAGTTATTTCTTACCATATATTGAGGAAGATACATGTATTTTTTATACAAGATATACACTAAAATAGGGAGAGAGGTGAGCGAGATGAGGAGGGAGACGAGCGAAATAGTCATTTATTACAAATACATGTGAATCACACTAAATATATGTATATATATGTATCTGGTGTAATTCATGTATATCTGAGATACTAAATACACAAGAGAGTGGTGAGTGAGATCGGAAGGAGGCGAGGAAAATTTGTCAATATATCTTAGATACATAAAAATCTACTTGAATATAGTATATTTAAAATAAATTATACCTAATTTTAATATCATATTTTTCTTGCGTGTTATCAACCACAAACTTAGTTGGACCCATAATCTTACAGAAACTAATATATCTTACCATACAGTCCAATTTTTTTAGGTTCAATGTATGGACTTAAAAAAAACTCAATACAAGGATGGGAAATGAAGGACAATAATACAATTTTGGAAAATAAAAAGAAATGACAAAGCATGCATGTTTTTATTATTTTCTAATACCTCAGGTACTATCCTTTTCGTTTTTAACCTTAACCAACGTGGTATATTTTCAGACCGGGGCCCTTTGATGCTGATGTAATTCTTGAAGGGTGTCAATCAATACCTTCTCGTTAAAAATTATTATTTAATTGAACATTTGTTAGTCTGTTACAATATATATACTACAAACAAATGGAGGTGCAACTCTACTAGGAGTATTAGACTACACAAAAAAGTTTGTGTCATTTCCATAAAGAAGCAATGTTTCTAACTATATATTTATGAAATTGATTTAACGCCTAGAGCTATTCGAAGTTTCTAACTCGTTTAGAGTTTGAATGTGTATCATTAGGTCATTTTTTAAAAATTAGAGGCAAAATCTTATAAAAGTGAAAATAAGGAATTTGAAAAATTATTCAGATACCCTATTGCAACAAGTTAAATTATATCGACAAATAGAGGCGATTTTTTATTAAATAATTTTTGTTCAAACTTTTGTGTATATATCAAAAATCTATAGTAAATATCTATAACTATTTGATTGTAAATTCAATTATTAATATGTATTAATTGAATTCGAGATAATATCAGGATTATGAGAGCACTCATCTTGGGATGGGCTTACTACTTAGATGCTTTCAGCAGTTATCCACTCCACACTTGGCTACCCAGCGTTTACCATGGGCATGATAACTGGTATACCAAAGGTGCGTCCTTCCTGGTCCTCTCGGACTAGGGAAAGGTTTTCTCAATGCTCTAATGTCCACATCAGATATGGACTGAACTATCTCACGACGTTCTGAACTCAGCTCATGTACTGCTTTAATGGGCGAACAACCCAACCCTTGGAACATACTACAACCCCAGGTGGCGAAGAGCCGACATCGAGGTGCCAAACCTTTCTGTAAATGTGAACTTTTGGGGAAGATCAACTTGTTATCTAGAATTTTTATCCGTTGAGCGACGACCCTTCCACTCGGCGCCGTCGGATCACTAAGGCCGACTTTCGTTCCTGCTCGATGGGTGGGTCTTGCAATCAAGGAATAGAGAAAAATCGTGATTGGTGTGGAGGGGAAGATTTGTTTATGATATAGATCAAGAAAGAGTCGTCTCTTTTCCTTACTTCTTTATAATTCATTCACTTCAAGCTAAGACTGATTTCGAACGCCGCGTAACATCATCTTCAACCAACCTCCACCGTACTTTTGTCCCTCTATCATCTTCTATCTGGTAGACTTGGTAAAGGGCCCCAACTTATTTCCAGAATTTAAATTCGACTGCGGCTTCCTTCTTTTTGGGGGGATCAAGTAGCGAATCCATAAATTTTAAATTCTAGTTTTGCCTCTGTTTCATGAAGTATTTTTTTTACATTACCAATATATATGAGGTAAGCAATTTTGCTGAGTCTTCACAATGAATATAATGCGTCGAATTTGGTGTTTCTTGAACTATGAACCAACTAGATCTAGATAAAATAAGATCAAACTTACCGAATAATTAGTGAAGCTTAAAACTTTTATGAACTTTTATAATTTTAATACTTCATAGTTAATTAACTAATAATTTGTTATTGTGCATATAAACATAATTCATGAGATCGCTAATCAGATAGATTAAGTTACCATTAGTTAATCCTCTCAAATTTACAAGATCTTAATCCTCTCGACATTTGTTTTAGTCGATCAGCTAACCTTTCATTAAGATGATATTAAAGGACTTAATAGAAAAGGATTATTGGCCATAGTCGCGCTTAATTAAAACATTGATGATTAATTTATTTTTTGTTGTTATTATTTTTGGTCATCAAGTGAATTAAATGGCAGTCACAAAAGCTTGTAATTAATGAAGCGGTGCTAGTACATAAATTACAGAATCAGCCGAACTTAATAACTTTGGTTAAAATTCTATATTTGTTTCAAGAAAACTGTGAATATATATAAATTTTTAATTTAGAATAAAGTGATTCAAGTAAACAAATTTCTTAAATCCATAAACTTCAAATCTTGACTTCATCTTTAGTCATCTTTCAGGAAGTCCAATAAATAGTTGCGTATCTACCTACATTTTTCGTGCTTGAGGACTTTCATCTTCTTGTCGATCAATAAATAAAGGCAGCGATCGAGCCTCATACTGTAATAACAAATTAAAAAATATTGAATGATTATTCAATCAAAATATGACTCGCTAAATTCATTTTGATTCTTCCAAAATTTAGATTAACTTGTAGATCATTGACCCATGAGAAATTTTAGGAGATGCACACGAATAGAGTTTCAATGTGTTATTAGGTAAAAAAAAAATAATATAAAAATACAAGTAAAAACCTTTAACATGTAAAATTAAGGATTTAAAAAATTATTTCGATATCCTACGATAACAAGTTACAAATAAAAGTAAAATAATAATAATTATACTGTCAGTATATACAAATTAACTCAAAAATTTGGCAACAATGTGGTAGGGCAACATGTTAAGGTAAAAGAATGTAAAGTTATCTAAACTTGAGGTTCTTGTTGTCTCCCTAGCTTAAAAATATTATTTCATTTATTTTATTTTAGGTGTCTTAATTTGATCGATCTTGTTAACCTTTAAATCATAGCTTAAACATATTATTTCATTCATTTTATTTTATGTGTCTTAATTTGATCAAATTTTATTAATCTTTAAATCTAAAGTTGCTAAATATAAAAAGTGAATTATAAAGTTATATTTTACCTTTTCCCGCAATTCTGCATTTTTCTCCATTAGTACTTTTTCCTGGGACAAAAGAACCAAGGAAAATTATAATAAAGCAATTATTACGCGATTTTCTCAATATTTTAAAATATTGAAATGTAAATAAAAATAAAAATAAATAACTGATTTTATGGATACAATAATATATACTAATGCATTTTACCTCGTCTTTTAGAAGAGAAATTTGTTCCTTGAATAGCTGGTTCTGGAATTATAAAACACAAAAATATTAATTCCATTGTAAAAGCTTCACTTTATGTTATTACTCCGTTTATTTCAATTTACATGAATCTATTTTCTTTCAATCGGTTTTACAAAAGTATGATTTCTTTTTAAATTTGGAAACAATTTAGTTTAAACCTTTTATTTCACTTAAAAAGACTTTATAGCTATACATAAATATTATGATATGTTTAATCTCAGTAACGGATCCAAGATTGACATTAAGGGATATCAATGGTTATAGTAAAAAATATAATTATGACTACAACATACAATCTCAAGAAATTTTCACAACACGTTAACCACTAGATTAAACATTTAATTTGTGTCAAGAGATGTCAATACTTGTATATATATTTATTAAACCAAAATATGACTCTATATACGATATAATTTTCCGACGAAGAGGTGTCAAGCGCTTGACACCCCTTATTCAAGGGTGGGTCTGCCCCTATTTAACATCATAAGTTCCAAGAAATTTATAACCACGTAATATAATGCTAATGTTTAAAATCAAATATGTCAAAAATCTGTATAGATTATGATTAGATATTTAAAAAATCTGTATAGATTATGATTTGATAAGTTAGCATCCACATGGACACACAAAAGAGTGTGTGGCACACAGAGAGGTGTGTGTTGGGGTGGGTGGGGGGGGGGGGAGGAGTTTCAGTTTATGAGGAAAAAAAAGAATGTATTTTTATACTCTATATAATATACTTGTCATGTTTAAAGAGCATATGATTCAATGGGTATTTTAGTATATTACATATATTTTAAGTTTAAAATTACTAAATTCAAAAGTTATTCTTAAATTATGTGTTGTTCAGACACTTAAAAACTTGTAAACAAGTGCGTTTAGATCTCTATTTGTACATACATACCTTTTTTGCCCTAATATTTCTTAAACTTTGATCCAACTGTCCTTCAACCTTTTCAAGTTCATCAATGGAGCAAGACTAAATCTTCTCCTAAAAGCCTTCTGCAATCAACACCATACAACACAGAAAATAAATAAATTCAGAATCATCTACAAATTAGTTTTATACTCCCTCCGTCTCAATTTATGTTGCATTTTCGGATTTCAAGATTTAAATAAGTATATCTTTGACCGTAAATTTTTCATACATCTTTTAAATATTATGGATTATAAATTATGTAATTTAAAGTACTTTTTACGTAATTTACAAATATATAAATTTCATTTCAAAAAATTTGAAGATTTTATATATGCACAAATTTATCGTCAAATTTAAATTGTTTAACTCTAAAAAAAAAATGAATAGTGACCCATAATTGAGACTGAGGAAATAATATAATTATCGTAGCATAGGGAAATTGTAGATATTAATTACCTTTTAGAGTTTTCAAGAACCTCCAGATTCCTAGTCATGCTCATAACCTCCTCCTTCAAATGCTACATAAAAATTTAATAAACAAAATATTTAAGGAATTATATTTAAAAAGTTTTCGAAAGATTAGGAATGAAGAACTGTTCATCTATAAACACTCGTTAGAAAACGTAAATTTTTTTATATTAAAACACAAAATGTATGAAAATGTAATCAATCTTGATCTTTAAAAGCTGGTAAAAGGATTTTAAGATATTTGTAAGAAATAAAAAAAATTAAGCTTTATATACAAACTATGGTTGCCTCCGAAATCTCGTGCAATAAGAGGGCACCATCTAAACTTAAAGGTAAGTCCAACAAAGTAGTGGTTACACCGATGTTATACGGGGAAGAGTGTTGACCACTTAAGAATTAATCCAACATTCAGAAGATGCAAGTCGTGGAATGAGGATGTTGAGATGAATGTGCGGGCACACTAGGAGTGATATTAGTGACAATGCGGGAATGGCGACCGCCATAGTGGACAAGACGAGGGAGTCAAGACTAAAATAATTTGGACATGTGAAGAGGAGATGCGCAATATTTCCCCAGTAAAGAGGTGCCAGAGGCTTAATATAGCAGGTGTGAAAGAAGTAGAGATAGACTGAAGAAGTATTGGAGAGAGGTGATTAGTACATGCATAAATGAAAAGAATGCTAGCCTTTGTAGTCTGTTCAAGTAATATTTTGTCATGTCTCAAATTCTTGTCATTCTTCTGATAACGTTTTATTGTCTTGTTAGTACTGTAAAAAGAAAAGAAAAAAATGAAGAAACTCACACTATTAGTTCTCCAACATTTTACTCAACAATAATGGAAAAGAAAAATGACGTGAAGAATGGTCAGTTGAACATCTTTTGTTAAAAAGTTATATTATGTATATAGAAAATTTTACGAAGTACGTATACAAATCAAACTTTTCATATGTATATATTAAATCTTGAACAACCTTAATAAAATTTATGGCATCGCCGCTGACTTTGTACTAACTTGAATCCCCTATTATATCTTAAGCCGTTTTAACAATGCCATGCCTCTATGTTTGAATCCTAAGAGCCTTTACATTATCTTGGATGCATGTATGAGGTCAAAATTAGATGTAATTTGTTCAAGATACACTGTATTCAAGTGGATTTACATGTATTCTCTCGCTCACCTCTATCCAATCTCGCTCGTCTCTCTCCCTATTTTAATGTATCTGATTGCAAAAATACATGTATGTAGTTGCATCTGACTTGAAATATGTTGAGCCAAGATATTTATATTGTAATGCTGAGTCATAGTTAGTTACTGATAGAGTTAGTTAGAGTTAGTTACTGATTACTATTAGCTGCCAAATTAGTTAGTTAGGAAAATAGATATTTCATAATTGTATATATACATACGTCTATTGAATGCAGTTTTAGTTTTGATTCTCAGAAATCACAACTCACATTGTATCAATTCTTCAATTTCTCTTCTTCTTCTCATTGCAAGAAGATCTAAACTCCCATCAATGGAGATTAATTCTTAGATTTGATATGGTATCAGAGCATATTGATTATGCTCTTTCACTTCCGCATTATTAAGTTTTTTTTTTCATTTTCATTCTCTATTTCGATCGATCTTCATCCAGATCTACTTCCAAAATCGAAGGCATTTTTCTCTGTAATTTTCTCACCAACTACACACCTTCATCTTCAAGTATCAAATTAGCTTGACAATGGTTGTTGATCCTCCAACCACGAGCTCTGCTACTGTAACGATGATCGATATAGGTAATCCTCTCTATATTCACCCGTCAGATAGCCCTAGTTTCACTTTAGCCCCCACTCCCTTTGATGGTACTGGTTGTCGCTCATGGAACAGAAGTGTTTTGAGATTACTTTCTGTGAAAAATAAATTGAGTTTCGTCACTGGTGAATACCCAAAACCTGATACTCTATCTACGACGGTTCGTCAGTGGGAAAGAAGTGACGATATGGTCACCTCGTGGATTTTGAATTCCCTTTCAAAGGAAATCGCAGACAGTGTTGAATATGTCGCCAACTCGGAGAAACTTTGGAAAGAACTGCAGGACCGATATGATCAAACCAATGGAGCGAAATTGTATCAAATTCAGAAAGAGATAAATGATTTGAGTCAAGGTGCCTTGTATATTACTGGTTACTACACCAGAATGAAGAAATTATGGGAAGAACTCAGTACCTTAGCAGCTAATCACATATGCAACTGTCGATGCACCTGTGGTGCCAATGATATCATGTATAAGGTTGAACAGGACAGACGCTTGATCCAATTTCTCATGGGGCTAAATGAGGTTTACACAATAATGAGAGGAAGCATTCTCATGATGACTCATCTACCTTCTATGAGACAAGCATTTGCACTTCTTGTGCAGGAAGAAAAACAAAGGGAAATCAGACCACACAACCAGATGTGTGCTGAATCTGCTTCTGTAGTTGTAAGTGCTTCAGGCACCAAGACCTTCAAAACGAACTACACATCCAACACCAACACTAATGAAGCCAGCTCTAGTAGGTCTAGACTCTTTTGTGAGTACCGTAAGAGATCGGGACACATAAAAGACAAGTGCTACAGACTACATGGATACCCTTCTCAGCCAACTCAAGGACAAAGTCAGATCTCACAGAACAATTCATACAACCAGAGAAACTATGGATACAATCCACCTACAAACAATCAAAGGAACACAGTTAATGGCTACAACAACAGGTTTAACAAGGGGAAAGTAATAGATGCAAATGCACATTCTGATATAAACCCTATCAAGAGTGAGGAACCACCATATGAGAATCATCAGGGAACACAACTATCTAAGGAACAATATGATCAACTGATGACCATGCTGCAACACTTTAATAATTCTGATCCACGCAGTGACACTCAGATTAGTGGAGCTGCAAACTTTGCAGGTACTATTGCTTGCTCATCTTCTGTGAATTTTGATAAACTGTCTTGTGGATGTTTCAAAGAAAATGCTGACTTATGGATCCTAGACTCAGGAGCATCTCATCATATGTCTTTCAATAGACAACACCTCACTAATATCCTACAATTACCTTACCCTTTACTAGTGAAACTACCAAATGGTTACAATGTGAAGGTGACAGAAGTAGGCAATGTGGTATTATCATCTAAGATCACTCTGTATAAGGTCTTACTAATGCCATCTTTGAAATACAATCTTATAGCCATCAGTTCTTTAACTTCACACATTAAATGTGTCGTTTTGTTTTCTAACATTGCTTGTCTGTTGCAGGCCCCTTCACTGAAGAGGCCTCTGGAGATTGGCATGTGCATGATGGACTTTACCTCCTATGCTCAAACTATCTTAGAAAATGGACCAACATTTCTGAATCAGAGAGTTGTTTTTCCAATTATGTTTTTCCTTCTAAATCCAATCTAGTTGTTAAAATGCACTGTTCTTGTCATTCTATTTCCCACTCATGTAAATTCTCCAATGTAAACAACATGTTTTTCATTAATAAAGATAGTGTTTCGTCTTCTTCATACAATGTTGCATCTCAAAATGATAATGTAGATTTGTTGTGGCACTACAGACTTGGCCATGTGCCCTTTATAAAGATGAAATGAATGCCAATTCCTATGAATTTTTCACCCAAACAACCATTTTTTTGTTCCATCTGCCCAATGGCTAGACAAGTTAGATTGCCTTTTCCTGATAAAACCACAGACAGTTCCAGTGCAATTTTTGAACTAGTCCATGTAACCTCTGGGGACCATACCATGTGGCTACACATAACAATTATAAGTACTTCCTCACCTTGGTTGATGATTATAATAGAGCCACTTGGACACACCTTCTAAGTTGCAAAAGAAACACTTTGCAAGTCATAAAAGCCTTTGTAACCATGGTCCATAACCAATTCAATACTTTTGTGAAACAAATCAGGTCAGACAATGGCCTAGAATTCACAAATTCTGAAACATCAAGTTTTTCTCAATCCCAAGGTATTTTGCATCAAAAATTATGTCCATACACACCACAACAAAATGGTGTGGTGGAAAGAAAACACAAGTATCTACTTGAAATAGCCACGGCTCTCCTTTTCCAATCCAAACTACCAATTAAATATTGGGGAGAATGTCTCATAACATCAACTTACATCATCAACAGACTTCCAAGTCCCCTCATTAACAACAAATGTCCTTTTGAACTATTACAAAAGCAAAGACCTACGTATGCTCACATGAAAAGTTTTGGTTGCCTATGTTATCCCACTGTCCCAAAGAATCAACGAATTAAATTTGACCCCAAAACCACTCCACACGTTTTCATTAGCTATCCTTTTGGTACAAATGGTTAAGTCTAGCCACAAGAAAAATACCTATCTCTAGGGATGTGATTTTCTATGAATATGTCTTTCCTTTTACTTTTTCTATTGATTCTGGTAAGTTTCCCTTGGTACCTGACACCATACCATTTGTTGATGTCCATGCTCATTCACACTTGCACATGTAAGACACTTCACATAGAGCTGCTGAAAATGATAATACCATGTGTTCTACTCTGTCCCCTGATGTTAATGAACCACATAACAATCAACTTCATGCACCTTCATCTGTTAACATTCCCTCACCATCACCCTTACAACAACCTGCACCCTTGCCGACCTTCATAGCAGAACCTAGAACATCCCACAGGACACACAAAGTCCTTTCCTATTTAAATGACTATGTCCATAAGTTACCTTTTCTGAAGTCCTCACATACCCCAGCTCCACCTACCTCAACCCCTGTTATTGCTTCATCCATTGTCCACACTTCTTTTTCCTTGCATAATCATATAGCCTCCAATGTCTTGGTTCCTAATAGTCAGCAGTTTGTGAGAAACATTTGTCTTAACAGTGAACCGAGTTCTTATGAAGAAGCAACCATGTATCCTGCCTGGCAAGCTGCTATGACACAAGAGTTTGAGGCCTTACATACCAATAATACATGGAGCCTAGTCCCCTTACCCACAGGGAAGAAACCTATTGGATGCAAATGGTTTTTCAAGATTAAACACAAGGCTGATGGTTCGATAGAGAGGTTTAAGGCTCGATTGGTTGTGAAGGGGTATACTCAGCACCCTGGAATAGATTACACTGAAACTTTTTCACTTCTTGACAACTGTGAGAACTCTTATTGCTACTGCAGTCAAACAGAATTGGGACATTTTTCAACTGGATGTCAATAATGCATTCTTGCATGGTGACTTGCATGAGGAAGTCTACATGAAGCTTCCTCCAGGATTGGAAACTAATACTCCAGGTCTAGTCTGCAAACTGAACAAATCTCTATATGGCCTAAAGCAAGCTAGCAGTCATTGGTATGAAAAGCTTGTTGAAGCCTTAACTCTAGAGGCTATGTCCACTCTCTTCATGACTATTCCTTGTTTTACAAAAAGAATGGTACTTCATCAATGTTTGTGTCCATCTATGTTGATGATGTACTCCTCACAGGTACCAATATACACGAGATCAATGAGTTGAAACAGTTTCTCCATGACAACTTTCGAATCAAAGACTTGGGCAAACTTCATTATTTCTTGGGTTTGGAAATCCTATACAGACCTGATGGGGTGGTCATTCCTCAAAGAAAGTTCCTTATAGATCTACTGAAAGATTTTGATTGCCACCAGTTGATCACTTTCAATTCTCTTCTTGATCCCAATGTTAAGCTAAAGGCTAAGGAAGGGGCTCTCTTATCTGACCCTGGTCAATACAGGAAACTTGTTTAGAAGCTCAATTTCCTAACAAATACTAGACTTGATATTGCTTATGGAGTCCAGCACTTAAGTCAATTTATGCATGAACCTAGACAACCCCATCTGCAGGCTGCTATGCATATGCTTAGATAGTTGTAGAAGGATCCTACACTTGGTATTTTTTTGTCCAACAAAGTTGACTACAATATCAGGGATTATTGTGATTCGAATTGGACTGCATTCCCAGACTCCAGGAGATCTGTCTCAGGATACATTGTTTTACTAGGGGACAGTCCCATTAGTTGGAAATCCAAGAAGCAAGAAACAATTTCCCTTTCATCAGCCGAAGCAGAATATAGAGCACTGAGGAAAGTGGTGAGGGAGCTGGTATGGTTGAGCAGATTATTTACTGAGTTTGCCATCCCTTTTCCAACTCTAATTTATGTTTTCTATGACAGTCAGTCAGCTTTGCACATTGCTAGAAACCCTGTGTTTCACGAAAGGACCAAGCATATAGAAGTGGACTGCCATTTTTTCAGGACTAAGCTTCATGAAGAACTGATTTCTCTTCATCATATTGGAATTGGACAACAACTGGCTGATCTTTTGACCAAAGGGGGGTGTTGAGGCAAGATATTTATCTTGTAATGCTGAGTCATAGTTAGTTACTGATAGAGTTAGTTAGAGTTAGTTACTGATTACTATTAGCTGGATTAATTAGCTGTCAAATTAGTTAGTTAGCTAAATAGATATTTCATAATTGTATATATACATACTTCTATCATTGAATGCAATTTCAGTTTTGATTCTCAGAAATCACAGCTCACATTGTATCAATTCTTCAGTTTCTCTTCTTTTTCTCATTGCAAGAAGATCTAAGCTCCCATCAATGGAGATCAATTCTTAGATTTGATAAAATTTAGTATGAAAATATTAATTAATGATTCCTATGTTTGAATCCTAAGAGCCTGAAATTTTAGTCACATTGAAAAGGTGTTTAGTGCCTCTTTGTTGGACTTCATAATGCACTAGTTGAGAGGTAAATTGCACTATATTAACAATATAAGGTACATATTAATTTTGTGCACTATCCATATTCTTCCTCTAGGTTAGTTTCCTATCAAAAATCTATGTTCCCACTTCATTGAATCACAAACGAATACTTGTACATGTAAACATGTCGTTTTGAATTTTTAGATTTACAAGGGCCATTAAATATGGCTACTAAGATATACTAAATCATCTGATATTGTGACAGGTTTGCAATCTTGTGTGGTCGTTAAAACCCCTTATGTGTAATACATCCAACATTCTCAATATTAAATTTTTCTTGTTGAGGGAAAGCAACATGTACAAGACCCTTGACATGGTTGTGGTAAATCCAAATTGCAATTGCTTGTATTATCCATTTGAATCTCACCTAATTCACTAGATGATGAATTAGTAGAAGTAGTAATAGAAGATAGTGAAGATGCTTCTTTAAAAGGACCCCAACAATCCACTTTGTTGAATTCTTGTATGTTTGAGTGAAACTATACCCAAACCAAAGCTTCTTCCAACTCTGGATAATTATTTAGCAAATTCCCATCTCCATGAACAAATGCCTTCAAAACCTAGAACATATTAAAAAAGAATAGTGTAAGTTATAATATATACTGATTATATAAAGATTTTTTTACACGAATAGTTTAATTTAAGACATAATACATAAATGTACACTTTAACCTAATCTCAGCTCGCATCTATACCTTCTATCTTTGGATGTCCATAAGTAGACACTTAAATTTGTATAAAGTTGAACAAGTAGATACACATGTCCTACGATGGTATAATATACTTAGGGTGTCATAGTGAATTGCCACATATAGGACACATGTGTTTACTTGTTCAACTTTATACAAGTTTAAGTGTCTACTTATGCACACTCAAAGTTGGAGGGCGTAGATGTCATCTGAGGTCAAGTTAAAAAGTAAGTTTATGTATTATATATGTTTTACTTTAACCATATATATCAGACTTGCTATAAAAACTTACCACAGGGAGTTCCTTGCAAAAAATATAGTATTTGAGCCTAGCAACAAAGTCTAACAAGAAATGGTCTCCACTAATGTGACAATGAACATGAAGGGACATCTTCCCTTTAACTTTCTTCCATCCTGCAACCACTTCATCTCTTTGTAATCTATTATACCATCCTTCTAACTGCACATCAAAAAGAAAAATCAGTCATGAATTGATCAAGTACTACTTCTAGTCGCCACTAATGCTTGCATTAGGGTAGACAATCAACATCACGTCTTTTGGGATGCAATCCTTTCTCAGACTCTGTTAACATGAGATGTTTTGTGCACCAGACTGTCCTTTGTTTTACTAGAGATAGACAAACGCGCTAAAGTAAAATCAGATTCAACAATCAAATTAACTAAATTTGAGACCATAATTATGAGTAAAAGGGTCCAGTTGACAATCTGAGCCAACTACAAGGGTCTCCCAAATAATTCTACCTTAATATTTAACTGTAAACTCAATTACTATCGTATATTACGAAAATTACCTGAGAGTTATTGATGGTTTGAGAGACAGCAAGAGTGAGTTTACATGTAATATCACTATGTGTAAGTGTATATGTTCTTGGAAGCTTTGCTGGATGTTTTTTCTCATCTACACCTAATAAAAGAACCTTCAACTTTGATGCTTCAAATATTGATGGTCCAAATAACCTTGCCACCTAGAATCATCAATCATATACATCAATACAAATAATTAAATATGTATATACGAATTAGCGACTGACAACTTCTATAGCTAAACAAGCAAAATCCGATAGATAATAATAAAAAAATTATGTTAGCTACGAGCAATTACCGGAACAATGGATTGGCTCTTTTTGGAGTGTCCTCTTCTTCTTCTTCTTGTGTAAACAAAAAGTGTAATGACCCGAAAGGTCATTTTGGTGATTTTTCGTGGAAATGACTATTTTGCCCTTTCGGTAGTTGCCCCGAGTCCCATGTTTTGTGGTTGTAAAGTTGGTTTGAGGAAAAGTTGGTAAAAAGTTGAGTTTTTTTATGAGTTAAAGTTGGTTAAAAAGTACTTTTTCGAGTCATTTGGAGTTTCGGGACTCGGATCGGATTTCCGTCGATTCCGGTAGTTTTCGAATGTCGAAATGGGTCTGTGTGAAGTTACGGAGTTGAATTTGGAGTTGAAACGAAGAATTGAGGTCCTAAGTTGCTAAAGTTGTGAAATTTTGATAAAGAGTTGACTTTGGTCAACATATGAGGTTCCGAGGCTCAGATTGAAATTCCGAGAGT